>JABFOX010001678.1:0-12542 GCA_022817665.1 Axea sp. ZL-2020
ATTAAGTTGTGTAGTACATATAAAATTTAATACAAAATTATTATTTGTACATTATAAATATAATTTTTACTGGTACAATAATTATTCAGTAAAGTTTATTAGATACAGGGTCATTTGTAAATGTTTATGTTATGTGAAATTTGGATGAGTTCCTGAATACTGAACATGCATATGTTTTGTACAAGGAAACAAAATAATTATATGCACTGTAAAAAATATGTATGTTATTGAAATAAATCAAGTCTAAGTGACGACTGGTTTAGACTCTACATAATTTGGTAATTCAAAATTGTAATAAGTTATTTTTACGATAAGAAAATCTAAAATGTATTTGAATTTATTAAATAATTTTGTCGAGTCCAGTTACTCGTATTAGAATGAGAAATTCATAATCTATGAAACGCAGTTTTAAGAAATATTACAGTTTGAAAATGTAAATAATAATTAAGGATTATTGTTTCTATTATGTGGACTCGTGTGTCACAAGTTTATTTTTTTACGCACGTTTATTATTTTAATTTAATTTATAAGTTGAATTTTATGTCATTGAACAAATTAATTGCTATCATTTAGTTTTTTCATATTGTTATAATAAGTTGTATTAATTACTGCAAGAATGACAAATTTACTACATATTTTATAAAAGAAATTCGATATATGTTATATTTAGATGCAGATATTTCAGTTTTTTAAACATTCATCTAAAGTCTACTCTTAAATATTAATTGATTTTATTTATTCTACACATAATAGAAATATTTTTTTTTTAAATATAGATGCAGATATTGTTAATATTAAATTTATAAATAATTTAAATTTAATAAATTATTTCTATACAATGTTTACAGTTTTAAAAGAATATTCATATATGAATAACTATGAATTTACTTTAGGTTTTTGTGGTCTTTCTGTTAAATACAGTAGAGATATAAATCATAAATGAATTTTAAATTGTTTAGAATAAATAATATTCATTGTAACACTACAGAAAGAATTTTTTTTCAGTGTTACTTATTTATTTAAACTATCCCTTCAAATATAATTTTTAATGTAATCATTGGAAAATCTGTTAATCAAAAAATTAAAACGAATTATATACAAATTTTCTATTATTATTATATATTATGATTTTTAGTGTAATTGTTCTGCACTACACAGTTTTAGTTTATCATTAGATCAGCAATTTAATTTACCTTTTAGTATTTCACAGATAAAAATAACACACAAAAAGATCATTCTTCTTATTTTAGTTTGAATTCTATGAAAGGAAATTTCGAGATAAATCACTATTGGTTCTCATTAATTAATATCACTTATCTTACCTTATGGTGGTTTTTATTTAATTTCATCATAGCATGTAATAGTACTATTAAAAACATTACCTATAACAATGAGATATCTTTGTCTTACTCATAAAAAATTTTTTTGCAAGAGAAAAGAAATTCGTCCTAACTTGTATTGAAATTGATTCTCTACTACAGACAATCATTTTTGAAAGCGCCTAACAGGTTTTGTGATCATTAAGATTGTACTTAAAAAGTACTATAACTTTATTTTACTAGCACGCGTTATTTATATGTTTACACTAACAGCATTTTGATGGTAAATCTATAATTATTTGGAATGTTGGAAAATGTGTCATACATATAGTTTGTCTGAAAAGTACGTTAAATTTATATAGGAAAAATATCGTCCTTTGTTTACTGTTTATTAAGTAAACTTCTATAATTTTAATTATATCATTGTAATAATTTGCACAAATACACTTATTTTTTATAAAAAATATAGTATTTTAGACATAATATTTCAATCATGCAAAACAGAAAAAGTATCAGTAGTAAACATAAAGAACATTTTCTAATTTTGAAATAATATCAAATTTATTATAGTAGTTAGCTTATGCCAATAAACACAATGTATGTAAGTAAATTATATAAAAATTACAACAAACATAACTTGTGCTTTTTTCCTCTTTAGAAAATCAATGTATTTTACATTTTCCTGACTCAAAATAAATCTATTTATTAATCAAAGTAATTTCGCCCATTTTGATTTATCTACTTTTCTGACAATAAATCAATTCCATGATGGAGGAACGCGATATCTTTTTAGGCAATCTGTTCATCCATTCATTTTGGATTTCTTCACGACTAGTTTGAAAGTGTGTATGTAAATGCGTACTGTATCGACCAAAATAGTTAGAAATCTGACGGTGCTATATTTACAAAGTATTCTGATTACAAGAAAACTTTTTATTCAAACTGGTGAAGTGTCCACTTCACGATTTTCGTAAAATACGGATGAGGGTTATTGTGGAAAAGAATTATCTTGCGCTGGTTACTAGCTACAGGTTTTTTTTGCATCAAATTATCACTCAGTCAACATAATTGCTGTTCGTGGCAATTAGCAGTAACAGTTTTATTTGAACACAAGAGCTCGTAATACTGTACACCTTCCTAATTGGAGAGTTATTTATGCTGATAGGTATTTCTGTATCGAAGTGGATAACTCTTAGGGGTACATCCGTAAATTTTTGTACTTTTTAAAAAGGAATTTGTTTTTCTTTGTCAGTTATGTTACGTCATAATAAATATTTTTTCTTTGTCTGATAAACAAGGAATCTGTGATGGATAATGGCTCGAAAACTGCTCAAAATCCATACAAGCGTTTTAAATTGGTATTTCGAGCAACATTTAAGCTTTTAACAATCCTAGATGTGTTTAAATTGACATTTATCAAATTTTTGTAGTTTAATATTCATCAAATTCTTATAACTTGTTTCAAATGTACAAAGAATTAGGTTAAAATTATTAAAATACTCATTTTATACCAATTTATTTGATAGATTCAGTGGAGAAAATGTATTTCAGCTATATATTGTTATCATGCGTAATGTTTTGTGTTTAATTTTATTCTAGAAGATACAAATTTATTATATATTTTTATATTTCTGATTCTTTCAGTTATTTTAATCTTTTAATGACTTAAAAATCGACTTAAAGTAATGAAATTTATATACACCTATTATAACATCTGTATAATTCGTGAGTAAATGATATTGTTTTATTGATTTTAATACATATTTTTTTGAGCATTTTTTTGAAATGTGAAACATATAAAAAAAAATGAACATTTTTTATTTAATTTGGTACATATTATAGGTCTCATCTTGCATGATTAGGCATGTCTACTCATGAGAAATCAACCAAATATGGTGTGAAATGCTGAATTCCTTTACTTTAGACTTCATCAAATCGGTTGAGGTTCAGTTTTAAATTCAATCAAATTTATTTTCACAAAATTATAAAATTTTTAAAAAATTGATATCATTCTTTTTACGTAAATGGAATATTTTTCACATTTGATCACGTTTGCACGTTTTATTTGTTAAAATATTTAAAAATGTACATTTAAAAATGAAATTCCGAGTTATTTAATAAATTATTGTTTTTAGACGTTTTAGTTCGATAAACAACAAACGTGATAGAAATGTCATAATTTATTTTATTAACATGATTTTTAAATTGGTTATGTTATCTGCGATTATTATTAAATATTTTCACATACTTCACACACTTTTTGAGTCTTTGAATTTAAATTCGTGTATATTTTAAAATACTTACATTAGATTTTTTAAAATTAGATAATGTGTGATTTATTTTGTATACAGCATGACAAAATTTAAATATAATTTGAATGATGAGACTCATAAAATAATACAAAAACATTTATTTTAAGTTAGCAAAAAGACTTCTATTTTCTGAAAAAAATTGCTGACAGTTTATAGATTTTTATAAACATAATTGTAAACAGTGTTGATATTTTAGTGATAACTAATTTTTATAATTGTTTAATATATAACAATATCTTATTTTTTTTATAATTTATTTGCATAATAAGACTTAAGTGTAAAAAAATTTGTTTCTTCAGTTTCCTTAAATGACATGAAAGAATATTTCAAAATACGAAAAAAATATATCTGAAATTTTAAAAAATACTTTTAATAAAAAATGGTATTTAAAAAACTGATTAAAGTGTGAATATATATATTATATAAAAGTAAATTCCTATATATTCTACATAATCACTGCAATTTAACAATTGTCGAATTGGCAACGTTGCAAGTGGTATTCTAAAACAAGCTCAGCATACATGTGCACATCCAAATGAATTGTTCATGCTGACACTTGACAGTGCCGGAAATATCTGCGATATGTACGCAAGCAAACAAATGTTTTATCGTTTCATTTTAGACCAGCGAAGTATGCACTACCTAAGTTAATACATTGGACTCTTTTAAATTACGACAAGTTATTTTGATAAAAACGTGTGAAAACATGTTTTTATCAGCACAAGCAGTGATTTATTGCGCTCCGAAATCTATAAATTATTCGTACGATTTTGTATAAAGGGAATTATTTGTGGTCGACGACAGCGTGAGCACCGATATCGAAACGTTGTAACGATGTACGACATACACATGCGCATTTTACTCGCGAGATATTTTGCAATGCAAAAAATCACACGAAATTAAAAACCTTTTTAGACTAATATTCTCAGGTGAGTAATTGATCACTTTATTTATGCACTGATACACGAGGGTTCAAATAAAATATGATAAATGTATAATATTTCTATATTAATAGCAATTTTTTCAATGAAATATGGTTCCTATTTTATATCATTAAACTTCTTAATGTTGTAAGATTTTCAGGATATTTTCTTTTATTTCGTAAAAGATTGAAGTCCTTAATAATAGTTGATAAACTTCTGAGTCAAAGCTCGTGGGATAGACTAGACTCGGTTATCTCTTTCAGACTACTGTGCATCGATTTGGAAAATGTGTGTTTAAAGTAGTTACGTCTCAAATTATATGTTAGTTATAATTGTGCACAATAATTTAAATAAATTACCGTGAACAGTTAATGGTGCATTATATTGGTATTTGATGATTATTTAACGAAGATTAAGATAATTATAATTTTATTTTGTGCTTTTATACAATTCTTGTTTAAAAAATTGTATACAATTACTCTCAATTTTATTTTTATTTATATAAAACAAAATAAAATAGTAAAACTTGTACTTTAAAAACTAACTTTATAAAACTTACTGTTTGTCTTTGATTAAAAAACAAAGTTCGATATAATTCTTACAAAAACGGACATTTTGCTTTATATTAAGATAATTAAATTTGTTATACGTAATTAAAAATATATTTGTATAAGTCATAAATTTCATTGAGACTAAAACTCACAATAATGTTTAATTTAAAAGTGCAACGTTCAGAATTTAATGTAATTTATCTGTAAATAAACAACATCGATAAGTAGTAGCACGTACTTTCCATTAATATCTTTCGTAATTTGCAATAAACTTTTTCGTACCAATAACATCTAATACCTATTGTGCTTTATCATTCCCAAGGGCGTTAATAGTGCAACTTAATAATGCCATAAGTTGCTGGCCATTGCGCATACTTAATCGAAAGCATCGTTTACGCGGGTGTCTAGTATCTGAATTATTTCGCGTATCATATATTTCTGAAATTAAGTCCCATGTGTAGGCACTCGCACGTAGCGACCGTCAGAAGTTTCGGTACACGTGGCCTGGCACCCTAAATGCACATCCCTGAGTTCAGCCATAACGTTTACGATGCTTTTAGGCGGTCGCCGTTAAATAAGCGTTACCCGAGTGTGAGCAAGTTCGGGCTGGGTAATAATGAAGGCGGAGGAGCAGGCGGCAGGCTGCGCTTGTGAGAAAACGGTACCAGAATTGCGGGCTTATAAATTGAGAGAAGAAAGGTGGGGAGTGAAACAGGTGGGAAATTCGAGAACACGAGTCATGAAGAGAAGACAAAAGCCACCTCTGTGATTAGCGATCGACTCTAAAATACTAGTACGGGATAAATTCTGCAACGTTATGTCTACGTAGGAGAGTTTGACTTCAACCGTCTCGCGGGATTCTTGAAGGATGTGGAGGAATCCATCAATGGCAAACCACGGGGGCTGCGCTCTTGTACGGGCATATATCGCACCTTCCAAAACACGAATTTGAGCGAAATTCAATAGTTTCGTGCGCTTACAGACTCAAACTGAATTACGTAGTTTTCAATTGTTTAGCGCCACATGCGTCAGCATTATCAACGACGATTCATGCTGTACGCGTGTCGAGATGAGTTGAAATTAAATTAGATTCTCACTAGGGATATGCCACGAAAATGTTATGAGAAAGACTAGATTTTAATGAGGTTATGTTAGAAAAAGCAAATATATTCAGAATTCATTTGTGGCAACTTTGCGAAATTGATTAAATATTAAAATTAATTTACTTAAATTTTGATATCCTGTAAATAAATAAAATATAAGATTTAGTTTATAATACAAAAGAAAAATACAATTATTATACCATAAATTATTTTATATTGTTACTGTACTTGACATCAAATAAAGCTAGCATTAGCAGACTTTTGTAAGAAAATTCAGAAACAGCTTTAAAGACTAGCTAAATCAGATACATACTTGTCTTTTCAGAAGAATGAAAGAAGAGAATGCAAAAATAATTTCTTCAATTTTTTTAGATCCTTAATAAGTAATCAGATATGACCTCACATATAAATATTTAGAAATGACCTTGTATGTTCGGCATCCTTACGGTTGTCATATATCCGTATATGTGAAGTAATCAAAAGTTTTCTTACTAACAATTTAATATAATTTGTTTTTTAATTCAGAAAATATATTTCAGTACGATTAATACTCACGCAAACGTAATCATATTTATATAATGCCATCCCACATATATTAGAAAATAAATTGCTGTAATATTGAAGGAGATCAAATAATAATAAGCATGATTTACAATAATGATTAAGAAACAGAGCCCTAATGGATCCATAGGTAAAATTTTGATTTAAAGTATTAAATAACATGTAAAAAATTTTTAATAACAGGAAATAGTTATTTTTTTAAAATAGTGTCATGATTAGATACTAATAATCTAATAAGACTGTCTGCTTATCACAAGGTACCAAGAAATATGAATATCTTGGTAAGACCACAATTCAGTCCACATTTAAATTTTACTGGAGTAGTTTCGTATGAAGTTAAATTATTATGAAATATAATCAATATTAATAGGTCATATCAAGTGGACTAAACTATAACGAATATTTGATTATTCAAGTACCATAAGTTCTCTATAGCTATTTCGAGAGAATACATTCAATTTTATGATTTGTATTACTACTAATTTATACAAATAACACAAAATTATGTTCGGATAAAAACTACTAGTTATATTCATATTATTAATAGTAATTTTTTAACATTTGCCACAATTCAATTTATAAAGTTTATATACAGATATTAGTATAAAAATAATTTATATTTAAAACTTATTACAGTTTTAATAAAATAGGAAAAATTAATCCAACTATATCATCAAAGCTTGAATATTTACGAATGAATTATCTAGTTCTGTGTAAATTATACGGTATCATCAAACATACAACATTTTTTATTTCAAATATAGCCACTATAATATATTGAATGTAAAATATAAAACTTATTACAATGGAAATGTGTAAAATCAATATGTAAATATGCTATTCATAAAATACAAAATATAATTGAATCCACTGAGATAATCTTATTGAAGTCCAATTTTTTCTGTTTGAAAAATTATATTTTTAATGCTATATTAAACCAATGACCAATAAAATGCGATCTTAAATTTCACCAATTATGACTAATTATGATCATATTGATTAGATCTTATCAAATTCATTTCAATGAAATTGGATTTTCTCAAATTGAATTAAATCTAATCGACAGAGGATGAAATTGAATATTAATTATTTCTAATTATCTTCAGTTTTACTCGAACATGTAGAATCAAATGATTATATTAATCTAAATATTTTGTGGATTATATAATTAATAACGTATTAATAAAACCACATAACAATGTAATATCTGTGGGACATTTTCAATTCGAGTGAAATTAAAATACGATTTTACTCTTATCGCAGACTATAAAAGCTAACAGTCTATCTTCCTTAATTAAAGTAGCATCTCAAGATTCCGTCTCTTTTGCCTTTCCATTTTTCTATCATCAATCAAGTTCTCGACACCGGAGGAAGTCCCCGAAAATCTGCCAACAAAAAAGATCGAGTCAATTCGTTAATTTCAAAATAACGAGAAATTATCGATTAACAGTCACGTCGAATTCGAAGAATAATACGAGTTTCCTGGTACGTGCGACAACTCAAATGATTCATCAAAGCATCTTTAATCCTAACGAAGGCGCCCCTCGGTCGTAGGGTTTTCAAATTGTAATCTTATCAAAGCTTTCCTTCGTCGAATAATTCAAATGCGGTGCTATGGTAGCAAGTGAAAAAATCGACTGGAAGCTGCACCAAGAAGTCTCCCATCCAGCCGATTAGTCAAGCCAATCGATTACCTTTCCTTTTCGCTCGTGTATTCTTCGTACATTCGAACAGCGGGCGAGCACAGATCCAAGTGGTAGGAATCATACCGACGTAGGAGCAACTCAGGGGAAATATCTTCCGGATTCTGAGGAATGTAAACCCTGTAGTTTCCTTCGTTTCGCTTTCCCTTCTTCGTTATATCGAAAAAGGACCTTGCGCACTGTGCGTGGAAGACAGTTTGTCACAGTCAAGTACTCGCTAAATATGCAAGATCATTTGTCTCTGTGCTTTCTATTCTGACACGATGACGTCGTTGCACTCCAAAAACAGAATTCAGCGATAGACTGAAGCATCTGATCTTTCTTTCTTGTGCCATGTATCGTTCTTCCAATGCCACGACAAATAATGATTGTCGATTAAACGAAGTTAACAAAATCGTTTTATATTTCATCAATGCTGTAGTAATTGATTTCTTATTTTTCCATTCAACTATTTATGCGTTAGGAATTATGATTATACGTTAATGAACTATTTAACAAATAATGATTTATAATTGAAGTTTAATAATTTTGCATGTTGTTAATTGGTTAACATTGGTTGTCATAGTTCTGAAAAGGACCGAGTAAGGTCAAAACGTTATAGACAATAAAGAAAATAGGAAGAAAATTAATGAAAATGTACTAATTATTTATATCAAAAAAAATCTATAAATATATATGGATTCTTTAGCCATACTATTTAGAAGTTTTATTTATAATATATAAGTAGTAATTAGTTCTATGTAAGTCATCTGTATAGAAACACAAAAAGACCCCTCTTAACGCTGTTTCAACATTACGCGGTGGTATTGGGATTTCTCGAAATCGCATTACTGTACGAACGCATCTTTCCTACGTCACAACTAATTTATAAGCGGACTTCAAGATTATTGTGATTACAGATATAAACATAATATTTTATTTTATTTTGATAAATTGGATGATTTTTGATTCTTAAAATGCGTATGACATAAAAGAATCAACCAAAAGTACATTATTAAAATAACACAAAAACTGCAAAGAAAGAGAAAGTAAAGTGATAAGAAAAAGTATTTCTCTGGGAACTAAAATGCAGGTTTGAAGACGATTAAATGCAGGCCAACGGCGACAATTATTGATATTGACACTGCGTTAAATTTTTGTCAACTTCAGTAATATAAACAATTTTAAAAAATAGAGAAAAGTCATCAGCAACTACAAACACAACAACTTCTGTTACAAAAAATACCCATTTCAGAAACAGTGTGAGTGAAGAAATGAAATTAAACGACTTTCTTGATTCATGAAAAAATTAAACACAATAATGCAATTAATTCAAATAATAATAATATTCTAATAATAAAAAAAGTGGAAATGATTTTTAGTCATATTCAGAGTGAAAAAGGTAACACCAGTGAAATTTTTATAGCTAGTCAAGGGCAGTTTCATCAATTCTAAAATAGAAACAAACTTCATAATATACACATTACTGGATAAAGCGGTAAATGGAGATACAAAAGCAACTGCTGCATTTTCAGCGACATTAAGAGCAATCATGAACGAGAGAATTATCCTCATGAATTAGTTTTCAATTTTTCAATGGGCGTTTTTTAAAAAGAGAATACCAAAACGGGACAAAACATTTCTGTCCCGTGAAGAAAAGCGAGCAGCAGGATTTAAAGCTGCAAAAGATCGTTTAACACCGAGTGGTAACGGTAATGGAAATTTAAATTAAAACCACTGCTTGTTTATCATTCCAAAATCCCAAGAGTAATGAAGGGAATATTACAATCTACTTTACCAGAAATTTGTTAGTTCAATACAAAATTTTAAATCACTATGACAAATTTTCCAGAATTGGTTGATCGAACTTTTTTTCCCGTTTGTTAAACACTACTGCAAATTTAAAGAAAGTAGAATCGAAAGTTTTATTTCTGACTGATAATGCTCCAAATTATTCAACATGTTTGTTCGACTTAATAACATGTATTTCAATTGAAATGGTTTACTTGCCGCCAAATACAACTTTCGTTAATCCAACCAATAGATCAAAGCGTAATATTAAATTTTAAAGCTTATTATCTCCAGCGAGGATTATTTTATGATTCATAAAACCAATGGAAAAGGTGCACAATCTATTAGAGATCTGTGGATAAAGTAAATATTATGGATGTTGTAGACAACATCAATCATTTCTGGAATGATGTGACCGAGAAATGTTTGAAAGGAACTCTGGAAAAATGTATTTTCGGAGCTAAGCCAAGATGTTGACAAAAGAGAATCGATTGTTGATGTCAAAGAAATTGTAACTAAATCTAACAAAACGGTTGAATATATATTTTTTTGCAGTATATTGAAAAATTATTCCAAGTTATAATTTTTAACGAAGATATAAAAAATTAAAGAACAATAGCATAAAGATAACGAAATTAATGTTTCTGAAGATGAGGAGTAGCAGGAGTTTACAACAGATTTTTTTTTAAATAACTGATTTTAGATAACTGAAATTATGGATTAGTTTCTACAAAATTATTTAAATTCTGATAAAAGTTTAAAGGTAAGACGAAGTGTAATTGATGCGGTGTCTTGCTATTGACAACTGTTTGCTGATCGAAACAAGAAAAGGCAACGACGTTAGATGACTTTGTCACAAAAAACAAAGAATGTTAAATGAGGAAGAACCTGCATTATCACAAATATAAGTACTTTAGTGTTTATCATTTTGTGTTTTTTAGGTATGTTTCATGACTACAAATCTATTTAGCAATAATTCGGTGTATAATTAATAATATAGTAAAAAAGTATTTAACAATAAACGTTACAAAATAACATAAAAAAACTCAAATTGTTTTTTCTATGTTTTCCTTCACTTATTCTCATTATTTACGTGTTAAAATGACCTTTAACACTGTTCGTTTAGTGCTGGAACTTATTGGAACATATCCCCCGCGTTAAGCAGAGTATTACAGTAATTGATACTTATATTATAGCGGAACATCTATTATTTTACAGAATTCTCGACTAACATGCTGTTAATCACTTTGCTATCAGTTTTTATCAAGGTTTATATAATAAAGGAATGCTTTTTACGATAATTACTGGATATAAATTTACTATTATAAAAATTAATTATGACAGAAATTATTAAAATTTTAAAACTTTTATTTGTAATACACAATATATTTATAATACACATTGAATTTACGCATAATAAATAAATACTTTTAATCTAACTATTTTTAATTATTTCTAAAGAACGATCATTTTATGCTATTTTAACTTATTTATAATACCTAAAAAAAGTTTATTTGATTGAATTTGAACCCTATATAATTATTGTTCAAACATGAACAAATATTTAAATTTTAGTATTTTTGTTTACAATTAAAAAAAAAAAATAATTTTCTAAAAATTAATGTATTATTTAATACAACTAAATACTAAATCAACATTAGTATGCAATTAATATGTAATCATAAAAAAATATGGTTTAATGAAATGTGATATATTTATTAATTAAAGTTCATTTAATCAAAAAACTTATTTATTATTTCTGACGTATTTTAATAATAGATTTTAATAAGTAACATGTTTAAAAAATATTTATTAAAATAAAGGGTAAATATTTATTATTCTTACTAGTTATTAATTTTTATATTTTAAGAATAGTGATATTTAATTAAGTAATTAAAATTAAATAATTTGTATGGGTATTACTTATATACTGCCTAGAAAATATTTTGCATCAAAATGTTTCAGTTGCAAAAATATTTGAATAAGTCTGGTACCATTGACTTGTATAACACTCTCACATTTTCTATAGAAATTTGGTCTTATGAAAAAAAAGTGAAACAATAGAATATTGCCCGAATAAAGTGTTTTTAATTGGTGAATATTATCTGATTAAAATTGGTATAAGGTAGCTATAAAATAATTAATATTTAGTATTTTAAATACTAATTTAAAAAATTTATAACTAGAAGAATTAATAGATGATAGTATATATTTTTTATATACTGAATAAAAGATATGCACAAAACTAAAAATATTAACTTAAAAATTTTTTTAAATAAATCATAACAGTTATTGAGCTG
>JABFOX010001679.1:0-12540 GCA_022817665.1 Axea sp. ZL-2020
CGTGTTAAATATTATATGTAATGTTTTATTTCTTATATTTAATAATTATTTAATTTATTTGTTGTATTTTTTTATTATATAGTTATACTTATATTAATAAAAATAATTATGATAATAGATATGTTCGTATTAACATGCAATATAATATTTATGTGATATTTAAACTATCAAATAGAATTATTATATAATAATTATAATAAATCTAATGTATAATTATACTGTAATAAGATTATTATATTTTTAATTTTGTATAATGCTTAAATATTTTAATTAATGATAATTAAAGTTCACATATATTCATTTTAGATCTCATATTTCTTTTGGTGTGGATAGCAGACATGACATAGAACGTCAAGCTCATGTCCATGTTGTATCACATCATTTATACAATATAAATAATCGTACTGCAGTGCCTTATGGTTTGCTTGATAAAAGATTGGTAAGTAATGATTAAAATACATATAGCAGAAGTATTTTTGAAAATTTTAAAAAGTAAATCAAATTTCATGTTTACTTTTTTTTTAAATTTCTTTCTTGTTTATCTGTTTATATCTATTTAATCTGTTTTACTTATTTAAGAAATTAATAAATAACTGCTAATATCCAACTTGAAATATTCAGAAATAAGTTTAATTAAGTTGAAGATTTAAGCAATAGATCAGTACTTATGTTTTTCTGTTTTTTAGGGAACTTGTTCTAATGTAGTCCCATGTGAAACTTGTGGTAAATCTTTAAATGAATGTGTTGGACATTGGGGATTCATTGATTTAGAACTGCCCGTCTTTCATGTTGGTTATTTTAGATCTATTATAAGTATATTACAATCAATTTGTAAAAGATGTTCCTTTGTACTGCTGGACAGCAAAGACAGGACTTTTTATCTGAAACGAATTTTAAATCCTAATATAAATTATTTGACACAAAAAGCTTTAAGAAAACAGATTTTAGCAAAATGTAAAAAAATCTCACAATGTCCTTACTGTGGCGAAATCAATGGAACGGTTAAAAAAGCAGGTTTTTTGAAGATCGTTCATATACAATTTAAAAACAGAAAACGTGAAGAGGGTATCATGTCAGAAAAATTAGCTGAATATAATTATGCTATTGAAAATAATAAAGAAATAGAAGAAATTGTAAACCAAAATGGACTTATAAAGATATTGAATCCATTGCAGGTATTATGATAAATATGAATATGTAATTTATATATCAATCTTTTATGCATTATTATAAAACAATATATTTCAGGTTTGTGATCTATTTGAACGCATTCCACAATGTGATATACCACTTTTACTGATGAATCAAGATTATGCAATGCCAAAAGATTTAATTCTTACAAGGATACCTGTTCCTCCAAATTGTATCAGACCAAGTGTTGTATCTGACTTAAAATCTGGTACAAATGAAGATCCCCTAACTATGAAATTATCTGAAATAATATTTATTAATAATGCAATCCGTAGACGTAAGCAAGGTGGAGTTAGAATGGGTAGTTATGATGATGACTGGGAATATCTACAATTACATTGTGGATTATTTATTAACAGTGAAATGTCAGGAATTCCTTTACATTTACAGGTAAAGGATTTGCATGTGCTATAATATAGTTTAAAGATACCACTTTTCAGTTAACATTAATTTAATTTAATCTTATTTGATATTTAATATTGTTTTATTAATAAAGTACATAAATATGAATTTAAAAAGATTATTAAATTTAAAAGAAACCCGTATAATAGTCAAAATGTTGTCATTGTTATAATATTATATATACAACATTATAATATTGTACATTTTAATAATAAAATTAAAAAAGATACACATCAGTTAAAGTGATCATAAATAATTAAAATAATATTTATATCATAATGTATCATTCAAATTTGCTGAAAACACATTAAATAATGTTATAAAAGTTAGTCCTAAAGTTGATGAATTTTAGCCATTACCAAGAACTAGAGGACTGATTCAACGATTAAAAGGTAAACAAGGTCGTTTTCGAGGTAATCTCTCTGGAAAAAGAGTCGATTTTTCCAGCAGAACAGTTATATCACCAGATCCAAATCTTCGTATTGAGGAGGTACTTATATATTTATCAATATAAAAATATACATTTAATTAATATCATACATTTACAATATTTATATTTGATTAATAAAGTTACCTATTTATTCCTAAATTCTTATACTTAATCAACATCTTTACTGATTTACTATACATAAATTAAATATTTTTAAGGTTGGTGTACCGATACATGTAGCTAAGATCTTAACTTATCCAGAATTAGTTAACTGTTACAATATAGATGCAATACGGAAGTTAGTGATAAATGGGCCTGATGTTCATCCGGGAGCTAATTTTATTATACAAGGCAAAACTAAATTTAAAAAATTCTTACGATATGGTAACAGACAAAAAATGGCTCAAGATTTGCAAGTGAGTTTTAAATAATTGACCTAAGTATACATACAAATATTTATGCAGTAATTTCAGCAATGCGTGTATCTTTTCATTTGTTATTCTTTATTTTTATAATTTATTTAAGATACACATAAGCTTTTCTCTGGTTATGTAAAATAATATAATAGTTATATTATTCGATTAATATAAGATAATAATTATATTAAATAACTTTTATATAAATAATATAAATAAATTTATTCTATAATTATTTTAGTATGGTGACATAGTAGAACGGCATCTAAAAGATGGTGATGTTGCATTGTTCAACAGGCAACCATCTTTACACAAACTCTCTATTATGGCTCATAAAGCAAAAGTATTACAAAACAGAACTTTTCGATTTAATGAATGTGTTTGTGCTCCATACAATGCTGATTTTGATGGAGACGAAATGAACTTACATCTACCACAGACAGAAGAAGCTAAAGCAGAGGCTTTAACTCTTATGCATGTAATTACATTTACATTCATTATATAAAATAGATCTAATACATTATTTTTAGAAAAAATTATATTTATTCAACTCATGATCAATATAAAATAAAATAAAATAATTAAATTATAATTATTTTAAATGAAAATAAATTTCACTAAAATGTCTTTATTACTATAGTGCTGATATGTTTTAGAGCAAGTCGAATCTTGTTACACCAAGAAATGGAGAGCTGTTAATTGCACCAACCCAAGATTTCTTAACTGGTGCATATCTTTTAACTCGAAAAGGCACGTTTTTCAACAAAAAAGAGACGTTTTTGTTAATAAATTCTTTTTTAACTGGTCAGGATGTAAATACAAAAGTCGACTTACCCAAGCCTGCTATCTTAAAACCAGAAAAATTATGGACGGGGAAACAAATTTTTAGTTTAATATTGAGACCAAATAAAAAGTGTCCCGTTAAAGCTAATTTAAACGCTAAAAGCAAATCACGTACTAACACTAATGAAATGTGTATTAATGATTCTTGTAAGTTACATTTAAAATACATCACAAATATAATTTTTAAATATTTTTTTAACAATTTATTTTTTTGAAATGTATTTTTAAATTGTAAAATATAATTTCATTTAATTATAATTGTTTGTGATAATAATTCATTTTATATGATTTATTAAAATATTTAAACATAGATTTTTTCATGATATAAATATTATTTTTACAGATGTTTTAATAAGAAATTCAGAATTATTAGCAGGTACTTTAGACAAAGAAAGGATTGGTTCCGGTTCGAAAAACAATATATTTTATATTCTTCTCCGCGACTGGGGTGAAGATGTAGCTACTACAGGAATGTGGCGATTAGCTAGATTAACGAGTTATTATCTTATGAATCGTGGTTTTTCCATTGGTGTAGGTGATGTTATAGCAGGCCGTGGCCTTATAAAATCCAAACAGCATTTACTTAATGATGGGTAAATTTATTAGAATGTTATTAAATATTTAAAATATAATGAATAATTATTTAATAATAATTTATTATTTTTAAAAATTGTATATATTTTGCTTACTTACATCAGTTTATTTTTAGATACTCAAAATGTATGGAATATATTGATCAAATGATGACAGGAAATCTTACATGCCAGCCTGGTTGTACAGAAGAACAAACTTTAGAAAATATGCTTTTAAAAGAATTGTCTGGTATCAGAGAACTTGCTGGTAAAACTTGTCGTCAAGAATTACATCACAGTAATAGTCCTTTAGTTATGGCAGAATGTGGTTCCAAAGGAAGTAGCATCAATATATGTCAAATGATCGGTAATATTTTATTAATTTATTTATTAATGATTTTCAATGTAATCACATTGTTTTCTGATTAACCACAAAAGTTAGTGTTTATTTCTTAAATCTGGTAATAACTCCAAACATCAAATTCGTTAATAAATCTAACTTTTGAATTATTTAATTTATCCCAATATTTTAAAAACAGAATATTAATCATTATACTTTTACAATTATAATAAATTAATAGTACAATTCTTTTTTACGTGTGAATTGCAATTAAATTAACAAATTATTTTTACAAATAATATTTAAATAATTTTATTGGGAATTATATAGCCTGCGTTGGACAACAAGCTATAAGTGGAAGTCGAGTACCAAACAGTTTTGAACAACGCGCTTTACCGCATTTTGAATTGTGTTCGAAATTACCAGAGGCAAAAGGCTTCGTTGAAAATTCATTTTTTAGCGGATTGACACCAACTGAATTTTTCTTTCACACAATGGCTGGTAGAGAAGGTTTAGTCGATACCGCGGTTAAAACTGCTGAAACCGGGTACATGCAACGACGTCTCGTCAAAAATTTAGAAGATCTGTGTCTTCATTATGATTTGACTGTCAGAAATTCTGTTGGAGATATTGTACAATATAAATATGGTGGAGATGCTTTAGACCCAACTTATATGGAAGGTTAGATTTTAAAATTTATTTCTTTTAGCAGAAATAACTTTTATGCAGATTTATTGTAATTTTTCTTATTATTTTAATATTTAAAATGTATAATTGATAGATAAAGAACATTAAACTATGTTCAATTTGTATGATTATACATAAATATTTGCAGGTGATGACTGTCCTCTTGATTTCCAAAGAATTTATGATAACGTAAGAGCAAAATCACCACATAAAAGCGAAGAAGCTTTAAATGGACCAAGAATTTTAAAAGCTAGCGAGGAACTTTTAAATTCAGAAGAATACAGATGTTTAGATGAAAAATTTCGTCAAAAGTTAATGTAAATAACTTATTTTATTAATTTTATGTAAAATACATTTAAGAATTAACCATATTTAATAAATTTGTTTTAACAGAGAATTTATAAAAAGTATTACGGTAAAAATTCAACTGTATCGCATGAATTATAAAACATATTCAATATATGAACAATTGGAGCGTTTAACTGTTTCACAGTTAGCAGAATTTATTTGCATATGTAAAGAAAAGTACATGCGGGCAAAAATAGAACCTGGAACACCAGTTGGTGCTTTAGCTGCTCAAAGTATTGGAGAACCTGGCACACAGGTATTTTTCAGTTTTAATTTCTTTGATAATACAACTTTTCGTTTAATTTTGATACATAAAAACGTTTAAATTATAATTTTAATGTATTTTAGATGACCCTTAAAACTTTCCACTTTGCTGGTGTTGCTTCCATGAACATTACAGGAGGTGTACCAAGAATTAAAGAAATTATCAATGCTAGTACGAAAATTAGTACTCCCGTAATTGAAGCGAAATTGGTAAACCAAAGTTAACTAATATAATTAATAAATATAATCAATATAATTAATAAAATTTTTACTTTTTATTTTTTTAAATACTTTTATTACTAATACATTTTAGGATATTGATTATGATCCGGAATTTGCAAGAAAAGTAAAAGGAAGAATCGAAAAAACTACCTTAGGTGAAGTAACAGAATATATTGAGGAAGTTTATGCGGCCCATGAATGCTTTTTGTTATTAAAGATTGACACGGAAAGAATTAATCTATTACAATTAGAAGTCGACGTCCATTCAATTAAATATTCGTGAGTAATTGTGTATATTATTTTGATTTTTAATATTCTAAACATTTTAAATATTTTCATACTACTTAATGTTTTAGAATTTGCACTTCCAAATTAAAAATCCCTCCAAAGTTTGTATCAGTTCATGGACATTCATTGATTACGATTCATCTCGCTAGAGAAAAAATTCATCTGAATGTTGCTTTAAGTCAACTTAAAGAAGCGGTACTAAATGTTGTAATAAAGGTATAAAATTTATGTTTTATTAATATTTCTTAATTTTAAACTTGCAATAACACATTTTTAATAATTTGTGAAAAGTAGTTTCATATTATTATTTATTTTATTGATAGGGTTTAACGTCGATAAATAGAGCAATGATACATAATGATGACAATGATGGGAAAAGAAGATATAAACTTATGGTTGAAGGAGATAATTTAAGAGAAGTGATGGCTACATACGGTGTTGCTGGTAAACATACTAAATCAAATAATATCATGGAAGTAAGTTTTGTTGCATAAGCTTGTGATAATTGTATTTTTTTTTTTTATTTAATTTGTACTCGTAATTTAGTTTTTGTTAATATATTAATATCTTTAATTTATATTAATGAATTTTCTTCATAATTTCTTAAATGACATTGTGGAAACTTATAAAACTATATTAAGTATATCAAAAATAGGTTTAATTTTAAATTTAATGTACATTAAATTATTTTACAGGTCTACAAAACCCTTGGTATTGATGCTGCAAAGGACACTATTATGTCAGAAATTACACAAGTAATGGGAGATCACGGAATGAAAATAGATAGGCGTCATTTGATGCTTCTAGCAGATTTAATGACTTATAGGGGAGAAGTGCTTGGAATAACACGCCAAGGATTGGCAAAAATGAAAGAATCTGTGTTAAATTTAGCATCGGTAATTTCTTTTTAATACGCATTATTTAATTAATATACCAAAGTTTTTTTTATAGACTACAAAAACTATTTTTTTATTGTAAATTTATTATATATATTACAAAAATAATTTATAATTTAAAGTAATAATTTTATTTCATTTTTCAGTTCGAAAAAACCGCAGACCATTTATTCGATGCTGCTTATTATGGACAGAAAGATGTAATTTGTGGTGTTTCAGAATCTATCATTGTAGGAACACCAGTTCCGTTAGGAACAGGAATTTTCAAACTTCTTTACAATCATGATAGTACATTAGAAAAAGAACCATCAGTCAAAAAAGACCTGATTTTTGATAATCCTCGGTATCA
Organism: Axea sp. ZL-2020; assembly: GCA_022817665.1. Classification (NCBI taxonomy): domain Eukaryota; kingdom Metazoa; phylum Arthropoda; class Insecta; order Hymenoptera; family Scelionidae; genus Axea; species Axea sp. ZL-2020. The sequence goes on from JABFOX010001679.1 coordinate 7,249, forward strand.
TCAAAAATAACACCATAAAAATGTAATTAAATTTCATTGTCATTATGTTATATGCTATATGTTAAAATAATAAAAAGTTATTTTATTGATAATATGAAGTTTGTTTTTTAATGTAGGTGCAAAAAAAATTATTTAATTCAAAATACTTTTATTTCAAACTTATTTTTAAATTATATATCTATATTGAAAACGATAAAATATAAATATAAACACTATAAGCATATATATGTAATTTCATTGTATTTTTAGAAAACAAACTTTTTATAAGACATTTCTTTAAAAAATGAATAATTTTATTTATAAAAAATTAGTTTGAGATGAAACTACAAACAAGTTATTTAGTTTTTATACAAATTTTTTTTAGATTTAAATAATTAAGTTTTATAAGTAGATTTACCAATATTAAAAACAGTTGCTTTCATAGCGTATAAAATATACAAAAATATGAATTTTTTAAATACATTTTATATTCATTAAAAATAATAGATATGATTTGTATAAAAAGGACACATAACATTTTAATAATAAAAAATTATGTTTGTTCAACAATTACTTTATTTCATCAGTAAGTTACAACAGAGGCACTTTGATTTGAAATTCTAAAAAATAATATATCTTTAAATTCTACAATACTTTAAATATCATTAAATAGGCATGTATATTCTATAAGAAACCCTTTGTCAAGAAATAGCTATCTATAAATTCATTTCCTACAGTATAAATCTATATAATCTATTATATTGACTTTCAAAGTTACAGCTAAAAATAGAAATAAGCAAATAAAAATAAAATAAGAAAAAAGGAACTCAGTTGAGATTATTTTTGGTTCATTACTTATGCAATATTGTGTAAAATGTACGTTGTACTTTTGCCATTATTATTTTATATAAAATCATCTTTATAAGTAACAATTAATAATTATATAATAATAGTATCAACAATGTGTACAAGGTAACAATAGTATCAACAAAGTATCATACAATGTTTAGCGATGCACAATGCAATTTTAGGATACTGTGTTTAACGCTAAATATATCTGAATCTTAAAATTCTATATAGTTTTAATGTTTAATATTTATCACTTTCAACAAGTCTACACTGTAGTTTTGTACATTTACTATGACCACTAAAATAGCTCGAAATGATTGAAATTATGTACAAAATGGTTTATAAAAAGTTTCATTTTATAATAATCTATTTAGTAAATCATTTATTTGAATAAACTAAAAATATCTATTTAAAATTCAGTAAATCTTAAATTTATTTTTGTGCATATAATTTTAAGGAAAACTATTAGATGATAAGGACAGATTTGTTAATATCACTTCATATTATAAAAGGAAAACTTTTCTTATCATTAAATACTCTAGACATCAACTTTTTTAACAAGGATTCATAAAACATTTTAAAAACTAAATATATTTTCAACGTATAAATTTATTAATTTAAACCATAAGATTATTTAAGTATTTAGTAAAATATTGGCATTTAAGATTTTTTTCTATTCAAAGGGATTTTTATGTGGATGATATCCAGTCCACTTTCTATAAGTTATATCCATAACTTCCTCAACACTTGCATCTATTGGTTTGATTATCACAGGTATTGATGCAAGACCTATAATAGTTGAAACCCAAGGGCTTCTAAATGGACCTTTAGTTGCACTTTTCTTCTGTATAAACCGTACTATAGCGCAAAGACGATTTATGGTAAATCCAGGTACTATAACTGAAGCGAAACTTTGCCACAATAAGGTATCTGATGATGACAAAAGTATATTTTTTATTCTACCTTGTTCTGGATAATTCTAAAATTAGAATAATGTTTTGATTTAGATATAATCTTAATATTTATTCAATTAAAAAATTTTTTTTTATTTTTATTTGTATGTATAGATTGATTAATATAATATTTGAAATAAAATTTAATTCATTTTTTTTAATTTTTAATTTTTAATAAAAATAAAGAAATCTTTTAAATGAAATAAAAAAGGAATTATAAGTAATTGAGCTAAATAAGGAATACAGAGTTAAATTAATTTTCAATTTTATAATTGTTAAAAATTATATATTTCCATCTATACTAATTTAATATATTAATCGAAAGTTTTAAGAAATTAATAACTGAAAACTGTTTAATTTATATTAAATTAATATTAAAAGAATAATTACATTGTATGAATTTATTTCTACAACCATTTAAATTCTAAATACATTAAAAAAATGTTCTTATTATTTGTTGCTACAATTGCTTTTATATTTAATATTTTACAAAGCAAAAATAACAAAATTATTTAAGGATATACCTTTAAATTGATATTTTTTGTACTAAAAAAAATTGCAAATTCTTAAAATGTATAATACAACTTAAAAATAATATTTTAACATAAAACTTTGTATTTAATTTTTCATGATTGTAATTCATGTTATTTTATAACGTTGTATCAAAAGTTTACAAAACTGTCATAGTCTTACATTATACACTTTTCTTGCATTATGAAGCGTATCTGCAAGAACATAACCACTTGCAATAAAATAACTGGACCAAACTATAGATTTTGGAACAAGACTACGAAAAGCTTCCCCGACTTCATTTGTGTAACCTAATAAATAAAAATGTAAACTATAATTATAATAAAATGAGATTTTATTTATACAAATGCAAAACATTTAAAATAAATAACAAATAATAAAACTAAAAAAAAAAATATTGAAATTTAAGAAATTTGAATAAATAGCAAACCTACAAATAATGAAATTATATAGAATACTGTAACTAAACCAGTAAACATTTAAAATATATAATAATAAAAATAAACCTTACACTGAAATTACATTATAATAAAATACAAATGATAATTGTTAGTTTACCTAAATATCTCACTGGGGTGTCTCGATAAATATTTATTTCTTTTTCTTTTTCTTCATTAGCCATATTGTTAATTAAAATTTATTATATAAAATGTAAAATTGTTGCAAGACTTATTTTGAAGGGTAACTTAACCACCTCAGTTTGTAAATATGAGATATCGTTTTCACACACATTTTATTATCTACATTAAATAAAGTATTTTTCTATATTATCGACAACAATTCAACCATTCAATTTTAAATCAAAAAACATATTACATAAATAATGAATATTAATATAAAATATAAAATTTAATTATTTTGAATTTAAGACAAATTAATCTGATACATAACTCCTCAATGTAACTTTAATAATTATCCCATTTTTTTTGTATGGCAGCCCTGCAATTATAAAATTGTATTTATTCGTATATTTGGTAACACCGATTAAAGTTCAACATGTTTTAACACGTTGGTGGCGAGTAACTTATTATCATTCTTATTTAACATTATATATATACATTGAGATAATTTGTCTTAATTATTTATATTGTAAAAATTGAATTGGTTGAATTTGTATTCTAAATTATCAAAAGCAATGTCATTTGAGGAGCTAAAGACTGTATTAAACCTAAAAAATACCCAAAAAATTACGGAGTTTTTGGATAAAACTTCTAATGACGATGTAAATACATTTAAATCCATTTTTATTACACTTCGAATAATTAATCAACAATTAAATAAAAAACAAGCATTCATTTTGAAAGTAAAAATGTATTTCACTCAAATAAGTAAACATATTTTTGTGTAGTTTCAATATTTCTTTATCTAAAAAGTACTCATTTAATTAAAATAGATGATTTTGAGTTGAAATAATCAATTGAATCAAGAAGTCATGAGTATTTTACCTGCTCGATTAATTTATCACTATTTTTAATTCAATATTATATGTCAATTTAATTATTACTTGTAATTCTCAAATAAAACTTACATATGCAAATAATATGACACTGATTAATTTTCATTTTTCAGCTTTGTGGAATGATATCTGCAAGACTTGAAGATTTTGATATTTTAAAAATAATTAATCAAATTTTATTAGCTTTTGACACTTCAGAAAAGTCTTTGAAGAAGAAACTTAAACTAATAATATCAATATTGGATGAATTAAAAAATACAAATATTACAACCAGTCAGGTCAATGACATTATAAATGTTGTTGTATTTAATTTTCCAACATTTACTCCAACACACTTAAAAAACTTAGTCGAATATTGCCTTAATAGTATTAGAAATAATGAAGATGATTCAACATGGTAATAAAAAAAATTCTTTTCATAAATTAGAATTTTTTATTAATATTTTTTTATTATAAAATGTAATCATTTTTTTTTATTTATATTAATATTGAAGTCTACTAATATCTAAATTTTAATTTAAATTGTTTAATTTGTTATATTTAGTTGGAAAGATATACTACCAGTTTTACTACAATTACTTCAGGATGAAAAATTACTAGTATATGATTCAGCCACACTATCTGGTAGTGAATATAAATCTTTAATAATTAAATCAATATGTCAAGGAAATTGGAATAAAAATATTTTAACATCACTTGCTAAAATGTTTAGGTATATAAAATAAGCTAAATTTAATTAATTATAATTTATTGTATAATTTCATTATTTTATAATATTAATAATTGATTAACACATTTTAATATGTTTAGTGAAATCACTATGGATAAACATGAATTAGAGATGGTTAATAAGACTCTGTGTTCTAAACTGTTATTAGTAGATATCAATGAATTGCCTCCTTTGGTGTATCAAATGTTTAAGCTGAATGAAGATGAAACGAAATTGTTACTTATTACTCTCAGCACATATTTTTATAAAAAATATGCTGAAGCAGAAAAAGAATATGATGAAGACAGTTGTAAAGAAATTGGTATTATAATAATTTATAAAATTGAATCACTAACGTTTTTATTTAATTAATTTAATATTATGCATATCACAAATAATTACAGGCAAAATAAATGTAAAAGAAATTCATGACATTGAAAGTACAATTTTATACTATATTTATCAAGCAACCTTACTAAATCAAAAAAGTTTGAAGGATTTAATCAAATTTTTGAAAAATAATACTGCAAATCCTAAATGTATAATAGAACCATTTATAATGTCTGTTCTTTTATTAGTTATAGAAATTCATCCGGAGGTAATTTTTAATACGTACATTTAAAAAATATAATTTAATACCATTTATTAAACGTGTTGTACCATGAAATGTATTTAAAATATGTTTAACTCTCAATTCCACATATTATTTTATTATATTAGATATTTGAATAATATTTTTAGTAGCATTATACTATGTTTATATTAGAAATATAGTAAATTCCTTTGATGACTAAGTCAATCTTTTTATTATTAGT
>JABFOX010001680.1:0-12539 GCA_022817665.1 Axea sp. ZL-2020
TGTGTGCCTTTAATGAAATATTATTTATTAAACAAAAATTTTTTAAAAAACAGATTTTAAGCAAGTAAATTATATAACATTTAATCATATTTATCAATTAATATAATTTTGAAATAAATGTTTTGCATTTATTATAACTATAATATAAATATAATATAATATAATATAAATAAAAAAATATAATATAAAATAAGAACAAATTATTAACATTCAATATTTTGCAGTATATTATTTTAGGTTGAATACTTTTTAAAATTATCATTATATTATTAATTAAACGACCACTGAGAAGGAAGTACCTAGCAGTATAGACAATAGTTATGCAAAATTTACTTGTGCAATAATAGTGTTAATGTGTTCCGTGCAACACTAATATGTTGCTTATTAATTAGCACGAAATTTAATGCTTATATTTTTTTAGTAACGAAACAGCTTATACTTAAATAGTAAATATTTCCGAATAAATAAGGGTTTCTATTTAAAACTTCAAAATACCTGCACCAATTTCACCACTGGGAGTGTGGAGTTAAGATTGATATCATTGGATAAACCCTTTTCAAATGAAGACATTTCATTTACAACTTTATTATCTGATTTGTAAATTTCATGATATTTTGTATTTATTTTATAGTCAACAAATTTTAAATGTATTCATGATATAATACCATTTTATATTAAGTATTGATAATAACGTAATAACATAATCTAAAATAATAATATATAAACAATTTCAGAAATATATTTCTATCATACATGAATCTAAAAGAAAACGGTGGCGCATATACTTTATATTCTCAGTATTAATATTAACAATATAATTTTACATATTATAACATATTTTACAATAAATATCAATATTAATATTACATTGAAATAATTTAAATGGTAATACGTGCCTACTTCTTATCAATTGAGTGGTTTATCCTCCCACTTAAGTGGTACTTTTTATCAATCGAAAATATATTTCGTTGCTAAAGTAATGTATTTCACCACTTGTATTTGAACTTGTATAGGTATAATTTATTGAAATATACGATTTTTTATCACAAAAATACATACATATAACTAAAGTTACTGATATTATGAAAACAAAAGCTTTCGTTTTAATAAGCTTTATTTTCAATTAAGTGTATATAGGAATTAAGACGCATATTAAAGATATATAAATGCTCGCGTTTTATATATATATAGGAAATAAAACGCATATAAAGATATATAAATGCAGTAATTCAGAAAACTAAATTATTACATTTTAATACTAGTAAAATGTAGTAAGCAGATATAAATTATTAAATATCTATTAAATTGACGTTTCAAAAATATAAATATTTATTAGTTTGAAAAAACGTAATTATTTCCCTTCTGTGGGATTATAAAAGAGTTTATGATGTTTAAAATTACAGTATTTAAAAATTGTAGTTTGTATAATATTTTCAGTGACAAATGGTGAAATTTATAAAAATATTTTAACGAAAAATACTGCATTTATTACACTATATTCCTCTATTTTTCAAAGACAATGTTTATATTTTAAATGATATATATTAAATATCTACATTTAAAAATAAATATTATAAAATTGTTAACTATGTTGAAAATGTATTAGTAATGATAATAAAAAATTCATTATGTTGACGATAAATTATTTTTAATTTGTTTCACTTTTATTTTACAAGCAGTGTTTTATGTAATTAATTTATAATTAGAATAGAAATTAACAAAGTAAAGCGTTATTTTCAATACTTTGTTTGATAGACTTAAAGAAGCTATAAAATAAAATAAAGTAAAATAATATAAAATAAAATACAAACAATATTTCAGTAAAATATATGAATTAAAAATTAAAAATAATTAGTTTTCTTCCGAAGGTGGAATATATTATTTAGTTAAATCAAGTTTAATTAGTGTTTATCATTTTTATAGTTGGATAAGATATCATTCAGTATGAAAGACTTAATTTTATAAGAATGAAACAAAAATTAATATTATAAAATAGTAACTTTATTTTAAAATATAAGTGTAACAAAAGTATTTTTAATATTTTGAGATGTATTAATAATAAATTGCATTTTCCTGAAAAAATGAAAAATCTTAAATTATAACAGCCACTTAACCCAGTAACTCAAAACGTATTTTTTAATAAACAATTTCAGTTGAAACTTTATTATATAATGAGAATGAACGAACATGCACTTCAAATGGACATAATTAAATTATTATATATTAATATTTATTAATATTTGAAGCGAATTGTAATCCGCATAATTTAAAATCTTATCTGTTTCGGTAAAACTTGAATACACATATGATCAGATTTGCAAACAGAATCTGAAGGAATTTGAATAGTTGAGACAATTAAATGTATCTAAATTAATTTAATTGCTCAACCAAACTCAACCAAAACTCGAGTAATAGACAAAATTATAAGTTCCATCAAACCTCGAATACTTTTGAATTCAATTTAACCTAGAATATTTTACACACGCTACTTGCATAGAACGTTGTGTTTGGTTTGTGTTTTTGTTTTCCGATCATTCTGTTAGTCTTTAAATTTTACGCATTGTGTTAATTAAACTCTTAAGATATTTCTACCAGCCAATATATTTAAAAAACTTCAATTCTTTGATGATGCCAATTGTGATGTTCGCCGATGGCGATACTTCGTTTTCCATGAGTGCAAAAAAATTAAAGCGGAACGAATGTTGAAAACTTTTAAGTGGCAGTGGCAAGCTTGAAGCGAGAGCAAGCTTCTCTTTATTGCTTCATGGATATTCAACGCGAGACATTCGTCCGGCACGATAACGCTTAAATCCAATCTGATAAATCATTGACGCGTATAATTAGTTTCTTAGAGGATCGTCTGATCAGGACAGTAATCCAAGCTCTTTCATGGAAGAAATTAAAATTCGTACGTGACCACACATCAAATCGTGACCATAACCGTGTGTCGGGCATCATCTGCTTTATGCTAAATTTTGCATGACGCGCCCTGTCTTGTCCTTTGCATGGTGCGCACTCACTCGCAACTACCTAAACATGAGTTTGAGAACAAACAATACGAAAAAGAGAGTAATAACGAAGAGAATTCACGAAGCGACAATAATTCTCGTTGCCTTGGAAACTTCGCTCATTTAGAGAATAACCTAAAACATTTTAAGGACTGTATTCGTACGGCACATTTTCACAATTGTGAAGTCATTTTATAAGCCGCCGCGAAAAATTCATGAAATATTCAAAGTTTTACGTAAATTAGGTCATTAATTTCACACCGTTTTTATCTGATTTTGCATCCGCCCCAATTTTAATTACGCCGCCGAACAAAATTGTTGCATTCATTTCGATGTGTAAGACGCTTAATCGTGAGAAACTCGCTGCTGCTCGATGGCGTCAATTTATGTTCATGCCTTAGATCTTTCGGGATTCATTGTTTTTATTTTAATGAATTATGTACGATTATAATGTATATTTTAAATTCGTAATAACATCGCGTGAAATATTTATTATTTCACGATGATTTATTTCACATAAATTTTATCACAAGACTAAATAATAGCATTTTTCATTATGCAAAGTGTGGTTACAGAATTATCAAAAATGTGTTTGTCAGATATCAATAACCAGTATTGGACTGATATCGCTTTGTTTTTTTATATAGCGCAGTATTAACCTCTGACGTTGATCCAACGTTAGTTATAACGAAATCAATTTGTAATAAGTTTCTAGAGAACTGACTGATTTTGTTATTTTTGATACTGTAAATTGGATCCTTAAATTTCGTATTTAAATTCAGTGAATCAAATAATGATTGATTCAATTTGTCACAGATTTTCACAAAAAATATTTTTCAATGCACACATATTGCACTGATATTATATAGATATGTATTCTTATTTTATAAATCATTTATAATAGATACCAGACTAATTTCATTATCCAATCAAATGCTTGTCTAACATTTCTTACTATTATTACCATTTGGGACTATCGTCAGTTCACCGCCATTTGCAAATATTGGATGCATGTCAAAAGTAAATGTTAGTCCTACATCAGCTTACAACATTCAGTCAATCTTGACAGCTGGCATTGTTCAAACGTTGACTCCTAAAGTTCATTACAAGCAACTTGTTGGAAATATCGAAAATATATATCGGGCCAACATTGACTTATAATGATTTGCCAATCGTTTTATACTGATTTTAAACCAATTGCGGCAGGCGATGTTAGGCTAATATAAAACATTGTATCATTTTTATACTTAAACAATGGTCGGTTTTGATATCAAGTTAATGTTGGCCTGTTTGCCCACGCTTGACAAATGGTCAAAATTCCTGCATGTGTATATAACATGTGCAACTTATACATTCTGAAATACGCTTATAAATAACAATTAATTAATTTAAAATAATTGCATATTAAAACTAATACTTGTTAAGGTAAATGTAATGGATATTTTTATTACATTTTCTGAAAACAACATTCTTTTTGAACACGAACATCAACATATAAAATCAAGTTTAATAATATTTAACGCAATTTCTGAATTGTAAGTGAAAACCATTTATTTCTTTCGTTTAATTAAATATGAGTGATGCAAAATATTGAAAATGATGAAAAGTTATTTGTCTTTTATAATTTCATAATAAATCACAATATAATATTGCCATATTTAATATATTTTCAAAACATTATTAAATTTACCTTGAAAATAAAAATAACTCTGAAAAGAAGTTCATTTAATTTACTTTAAAACTGAAATTATAACTTCTATAAATGCTTTTCTTTTCATTTTTTTTTGTTTGTAGTAGAAATATTGTTTTGCAGGTTTTATATGTTAATACGAATAAAGAATAAATCAAAGCTAAAATAAAAATGTTAATAAATAAAAAAATTTAAATATTCCTATAAATTCATAGAAATTTACAATGTAACTTAACGGTTTTTCATATTTTATTTCAATCATTAATAATTTCCGAAATAATTGTAATTAAGAAACCATATTTTACCGTAACACCGAAATTACGACAAATTACGAAATTACACAACGCTTATAACGCTTTGCTTTTCTATGTGTGAAAATAATAATAAAGAACTAAGTTCTCCTTAAAAAAGCACTTATAAAATGTTTATTAAAGAAAAAATCCAGTAATATTTTTGTATAGCATTGTAAAGGACTTTCTTCATAGTAATTTGTTCCAATATAAATATTGAGCATTTGTATCATAATTGTATCTTATTCATTTTAATAATATATTTTGAACATAATTGCTCAGAGAAAGGTATTAACAGAATTTCAAGGTGTCAAAATTGTTGTATTATAAATTGCTCATTTGTCACTTTTTATAAAACTTCCAGTATATAGTGTAAAAGTTCTAGTATAAAAATATTTACTACATTTTTGTTTGTTGATATGTACTTTTATTCAAATATATCTAACATGCTTGCGTTGTAGAACCGCAATTATTCTTCAAACTGTATATTATATAATATAAAAGTATAACAATTTAGAAATATAAATGTAACAAAAATATATAATATTACAAAACGAACAAACGCTTCATTCATTTAATTTATTTTTTAATCTACTATATGATTTAGAAAAACATACATAAATCCAATATTCGAAATATTATTTAAAAAATTAGTTGTTCAATGAATGATAGACTACTTCAATGTATTTTTGTTCAAACATAATTTTATTCGTTCACAATTCCAACAGATTAATGAAGTGTACGTTACAACAATTGAAATCAGAAACTATTGTTCTAAACTTACAAACTCAAAGTAGTGCAAAGTGATTTATAGCAAGTCGTTAGATGATGACTAACTGAAGAACTTTCACATAACAATCATATGCGTAAAAAACTTTACCTTCCATCAGACACTTAATTTTCAGAATGTTTGTTCCTTTGCACTCGTTGTTAAATAATTAATCGTGCAATTTAATCAGATTATGACTTTCATCTGATTCGATTCTATTAGTCTAAAATTAGGAAACTCTGAAGACTCGCAAGCCGAAGAAGTTTATGCAGTTGAAGCAAGACTGACATTATGGTTGTACGTACACTCCATATTGTGCTAATTAATATTAATTGTGTGAATTGAAATCACTACTTAATGTAACTTCAGATAAAGTTTTGTATTATGTAAATACGTTTCCGGAGTTATAGGTCAAAACGCCACGAGTTCGAAAAGTATATGTCAAAGTTTATGCCGTTTGTAAATGTACATTAAAAATTGATTGTATTTAAACTTAAAATCGTACAATCTAGTTATTTAATAATAAATATTTTTTGAAAATGCAAAATATATCTCTCTTGCGAAAATTTTGCTGTGCATTTAGAATTTCTCGTAAGAAAACTGTGAATAAAATGTCACAAATAAGTAGCATTTATAATTAAATCATAAAACTCAAAATGCGCTATTTCATTTTTTAAAGAATAAATGGATCAAATAAATTTATAAACTTTTAATGTGATTAAGCCGCGGAAATTCGTCTTTGGCGTGGATAAAATGGTTTGCACTAAATGTTGGAACTCCTTTAAATGTGATAATTTTGAGTTAACCAAATGACTCTTAAGCTTAAGTAATGTTTGTAATTCGTAACATTTACAAATTATTCTCCCGTTGAAAGTACTTAATTCAATTGCTTTCTAAATCTAAATTTTGTAGTGACAAAATGTGTTGTGCAAAAGTATTTTATGCATCAAATTACCTTACTGTATAATTTTTATTAAATAGGTGTAAATCAATGTTACAAATCTATATAATACTATTGTTATTTTCTTGACCCTCGTTTTATACATTTTTTTATCATGATTAAATTTGTTTCAGCACATAATTAGTGTAACTATAAATACCAATGATTGTACTTTTCCGAAAAACAATTTTTCATTTTCTTATAACTGAAAGTGAAAGTTACGTGAACAAAAACTCACTTCTCGTTAAGACTTCCTATCGACTTGTCTGGCTCGTTGTACAATTAAGAAGAAAAATAAACGAATACCAAATTTATTAAAAAATTCTTTCGATTTCGACTTACATATTTTGATGTTGTCAACGAACTTGTGTGAGTAACCGTGTGACTTCCAATTGGTTTGTGTATATATATATATATATACGCGTATGACGTAGAAAAAGAATTTTTCGTTCTCATACTGCGGCAATGAATTTCGTGGCGGTACATTCCTTCCCTTATACGAAGATGTCTAGATCCACAAAGAAAAATCCGGCAGATTATTGAATATTTTTAGAACTCTTTTTTTATGACATAACTAGAAATGAATGAAGCACGTTATGGTAATTACACGTCGCCAAACGCATAAGAGAATATTATCGAACGCGACAACGAAAAGACACTCACTCTCTCATCGAATTTGCATGGAAATTACGTCGAGTGATTAGGTTTAAGAGATAATCCAATTTCATTGAGACACATTTTTTTTATATTAGAACTTCAAAGTATTTTTTGTCACAACTCGATGGTCATGATTTCGTTTCATTGTTTAATGAAATTCAACGCTGCTTTCTGCTCCTTAAAACCTCTTAAAGTGTTTGCCACTGTCAGCATTCTGATTAAAATTGAAAAAGATTCGCGCTTACAGAAATTTTTGCAGGCATTATCTTTTTCTCCCGATCTTCAAGTAATAAAATTTATTTTTTTTTTTTTTTTTCAGTTTGATTAAAAATTTTAACGCGCGGTAAAAAATTAATTTAAATTTTGCGGATCCTAATAATATGATCGCTGATAAAGTGCTACTTCGCATTATTCGGACTGATTTATTGCAAAGTTCGAAACTGCTTTTGCATTGCGAAACAAAATAACCAATTTCGTTATCTGAAGTAAAAATGTATTTGAATGTTTAGTACATTTATTATAGAATTTTATTCGCTTCAACTCTGTAGAACAAAAGAGAAAGAAAGCTTCGCTCAAAATGACAGATGTCGCAGAATTATAACAGATAAGAATAGGAACATTCAAATAAAAGAAAGTTTATTGTACACTCAGGAGCTTTATGCACTTTATCTCCATTTAATGAAATTCTTAACGACAAAAGAATTTCATACGTATAATATATTCAATTGAATGATACTTTCACAACGTTTTTATTACTTCAAATAACGAGCTGAGAAGAAATAACTACGAAAATTGAATATGGATTCATACATAATTATTCATTATTTCCTAATTGATATACTGCAACAGTATCGTATATTGCAAATGCCTCATTTTAATTGGTCATGAATATATATAATTCTATATAGAAAAATATATGATATATACAACAACATCAATAGGACGAATGATACATAATTAATAATTACACGCTATTCTTAGTTAAAAATACATTTTCAAAAGTTCAAATACGCTTTGTGACTCTTCGTTATTATATCTAGAATAATATACAACAAAATATGAATTTCTAAATATGCGTTTATCACTTCTTAAAAGGATTAAACGTAAAATTAAGTTATAAATAACGAAATGAACTCTGAAAATACCCCTGTATAGTTTTTATTTATTTTTCATTATTTGTTATGATATGCTTTTTCATTTGCCTGATAATATAATTCAAGATTCCGAATGCAAAATTGCCGAAATTTTATTTGACCCGTCGCCCTTAAGTTTTCATACATAAACCATGGTTAACGTTATTTCATTCGACATTAACATTTTCTCTTTCGTTGAAGTGTCCAGGTAATCGGACTGCCATATTTATCGTGAAAAAAATAAACTCAAAGGAATAAGGGGACTATGAAAAATGTTGTACGCGTACATATATATATATCTCGGACGCACATACTCGAGCGTCCGGAACACGGAACAAAATTATCGTGTTTTCACAAGAACATTTTCTTTTCTCGGCAACGATAATTTCCTATAAGTTGAATTTCGAGCTATTCCATCGGCAGTTGGCCGGTCTTCCTTCGCTTTTTCGTCGTTCAAAATCACGTATATAAATCAGCGCTAAAAATGAAATCCATTTCCGCGCGAGCGCGCCCTTTAAACGTGAGGAGAAAGAAACGGAAAATTGGTTGCAAAGCATCGCTGATTTCGGGTTACGAATACGCTTGTAATGGCTACGAATTAGCAAGGCATTTGTCTCGTATGCGGAAGCGTCGAGTAAACGGAAGAACCGAACAATACCCCGGCATATACAAAGGATCGCTAAATCACTAGCTCGAGGAAACTTTGAATTATTCGGATAAGCTTCGACCAAAATGCGAGCTGTGTTTTATGCTACTTGCAAGTTTATATAATTGATATTTATATATTAAATGTGCAAATAGTCATTGCAGCATAACAGTGATGATGATGAAATAGTTTGTTAAAGAAATGTGAACCTTTTTTTTAAATACTATTCTTCGTTCATACTTATAATTTATGTTATTTACATATTGTTAACAGGGAAATCACTTTCCCTTAAAAGCATTCTTCAATTTGCTATAATTATTTCAAACCTTTAAATTATATGTAAGTTAATTTATTGTTCGATTTATTGTATTTATTTTTTTAATTCTTAAAATGATGTTTATATTTATTATTTTTACAAAACTTGGAAAATAACACATAAAATAAAATGACATGATAAATTAATTATGGTTTAAAAGGGAATAATTTTAGTTCAGCGTTTAATTAAAATTAGATATAGATTAATATATTTGACATTAGTTTAATTTTAAACTATCATCTAGAGTGTTAGACATTCTGAAAGTTTTTAAAGTTATTTCTATAAGAATAATCTTAAAAATAACGTGTTAATTATTCTTTACTTTCAGATAGTCTTTGTACAGACTGTTCTTATGAAAAAATATCCTGGTGTAAAGAATAGCTTTCGAATATAATTATGATATTATTCTATAAAACACCGAATTTAAATTTGATATTTTATATTAAAAATATAATGAAAACTTGTGTACACATTTTCGCATTTAATTAATGAAATATTTCGTCAAAAAGTTTTAAACCTTATAAATCGTAAATTTTTTTATTTATTATTTCTACATTGAAAAATAGCATAGAACAAGAAATTGTTTTAAAATCCGTTGCATTTTCCATGCACGTTTTATTATATATATATATATATTTTTAGAAAAAAAATGTTCAATTAAATAAACATACTTTTATAAAAGTCTGTGTGTAAGTTTGTATGTAATGTATATATAATATACACCATATATAACATGTATCATATATAAAGTTCAACACGGATAAAGTGAATTGTTTTAACACAAGTATTTCTTTTAAAGAAACAATAGTATTCAACAATAAGTTTTTGTTAATTTAATGAGGAATTGCGTCATAAACAATTTCACCATGGTTCTTTCAAAGAGTATATAATATACTATATTAAATAAAAACTCATATATCTTCTGTAATACTTGCAAAGAAAGCGACTCATGATTCTCATATTTTGTCCGAAAAAAAATTAAAATGCTGGTGAATGTTTGAAATAACAACGACATGTGCATATTTTTCAGCACAGTGTATAAAAACATACCCAATGTTAAATTGCTAGACTGAATACTGCTTCAAGTCAAACAGTGATCTTGTCGTCACTTATAAGAGACAGCATTATACTAAAGATGGAGGTAGTTGAAATTCGATTAGTCAATTCGTTCAGTATAACGTGGTCGACTTGGTTTATAATTATAAATAAAATCATTAGTATTAATAATAAATATTTTTATTATTTTATTTCATTTTTCTACTTACATTATTAAACAAATTATTAATAATTTTGCATAAAAAATAATAACATCACCTTTTAATTGTTATTGTTAATTGTAAAATAATAAATAAATATATAACGTAGAAATTTGGAAAAAAATAAAAAGTGCCGTAATTGTGATAATATCATGTTATATTATTTATACATTTCTGAATATCAATTATTATTTAGGCATATATAATATATTCTGCTGAGATATTTCAAAAACTGCCAAATTAAATCAGTGAATAATATTCGATTGTGGTCTATTATTGATTAAACGACAAATAAGAATGATATATTGATGTAGTAAATTTAATTTCCACGAAATATATTGCATTTTAATTTAATAATACAAAATAGCAATAACAATTTTCTTTAATGGCTGTATTTTCAACCAGATAAAAAGACCAGAAAAATATAATATTACTGTTACTCAATCGTCGATTTTTATTCGTTAAAAATAAAGTAAAATATTACGATCACAATACTTCAGACATAAGAACTGTATTAGGTTACTAAATAATATGGAATTATTTATAACACCTTGAACTTATCAATAATATAGGAATTACGTTTAAAAATATATAATTTTTAATAAATACTTTATTTTTTATATGGGAAATAATTGAACTGAATAACATAATTTAAATATTCATCACGAAATCTTTTCCACGTCGACAAAAGTTTTTTAAGATCATTAGTAGTAATTCTTCGTTTTCATCGCATTGTATTCCTTTCTTATTGTATTCATAAATAAGATTAAATAATGTTTGCTGCAACTTTTGCAAGATGATAGTTTAATAAGTAATCAACTATTTTCATTTCAAACATAAAGTACTTGAATGTTAATATAAAATAAAATAAAATAAAATAAAAACACTATTTCTCGAAGTAAACGAACAAGTCATTATAATAATCATACCATAAACAAACGTTATTCAAATTATCATACGAGGAAATTCTTATCCGTGCACCGTTTTTCCTTGAACTCAAATAACGTATAAAAACTACAAGTGATTTTTCATGCAATATGACGTTCGGACTAGATACTTACGCAGAGCCAAAATTTAATTACATTTTTCCAAGCGAAATTTTTTGTATTTATTTTTATCAAATACGTCGACCATTTTGCGTTTTTCAGGAAAAATTCATATGCAACCGTGCTCTCTAAAAGTACTGCGCAAACGTCAAGCATTTATTTGGCTTATTTAAATTCAACCCGTTTCAGTGAATTTAATACCTCATCGTCAAAACCGATATCCTCTCGAATCTCAAACGTGGGTAATTTGAATATCTCATCGTGCCATTGTCATGAATTTGTCTTAAAACGTATCATGATTTGTAAATAAATCTTTTATTGATCATTTTCTGCATTCATTTCTAATTTTGTTTAAAATTTCTATAATACGCCTACACTTTCTAAATGGGCATTGCTTATTCCTAAATGGACATTACATAATTGTTTTATATACAATTTGTATATTACTCATTATTGGAAAACGTTATATTCAGCGACCTTATTGCCGTTGAATGAACCTTATGCAGCTCCTTATCATTTAAATTGATAGACCAGCTTTCAGCGAGTCTTGTGAGAGAATTGCACTTCCTTAATTTAATAATGCGTTATTCAAATTTAGTGCTTATTTCATAATAATAAACTCTTATGTGGTCTTATGCTTTAAACTTTTTTCCTAGTTATTAATTAAAATTATAAAACTGTTAGAGTTGAATATTTTATAAATATACTAAGAATTCTTAATTGAATCGAAATTAAACTTATTCCACGTATGGCAGAAAGATAAATTTTTAGTCAAGCAAATTTCGTTT
>JABFOX010001681.1:0-12539 GCA_022817665.1 Axea sp. ZL-2020
GGATTTATATTTTATTTTTATAGAGTTTGTGCTACAACAAGAATAGCAGAGATTATACATATTAAATATATATCAGAATGAGAGAAAAAAATGTTTATTAAATTCAAAATAAATATATCATTATATTTTAATATTAGTAAATATGAGGGATGTTAAATAATTCTTTAAAACAATAAAGTTGTGGATATATATAAAATTTTAATCGCAATGTAGTGAGGACTGAAGCTTATTAAAGGCTCATCTTTTTTTAATGATATGACTACCATATCTTGAATTTTCTAAGGAATTATTGAACCCTTCATATAAATTTTACAATAATTTAAATGTAATTATAAAACTAAATATTGTAATAAAATTAAATTTTGTATGAGTAATAGTTTATATTTAAATACAAATATTCAAATTGAATATATGGATTAAATGCATTAATATACGATATAAATTATTTATTTATCAAATATTAATACAAACTAAAATATATAAAACAAATTATTACACATTGCTTGCTTCAGTTTTTGTATGAGCTGTTGATTCTTCTTGTTTTAATTTTTCTTGATTTTCTTTCCTTTTTTCCCAACATTTATAATAAGTTCCAGGGTGAATAGGTAAAAATCCAGAAAGACCCAATAATTTAGCAACAGGAATACTAATTTCTGCACCCATTCCTATCCAATACTGAATCCTTTCATAATTAAACGCGACAAGTTTTTCATTGTTCTTATTTGGTACAGGATCATAAGATCCCAACTGTTCTATAGGTGGTTTTTTTTGTTCTTCAAAAGACTGTCCATTTATATAAAAAATATTAATTTAAGTTTTCTTTAAAAATATATTTTTTTATTATATAAATAATACAACTAATTTATTTGTTAAACTGTATTTTAATTAATATCATTTAAATAACACATAATTCTTAATTAGTAATAATTTATTTGTTAATTAGAACTTTAATAGCAAATCATAGTTCAAAGGATATTTTATTAATTCAATATCTAAAAGAAATTAACCAATATTTGCTATCAATAAATATTTTCAATTAAAATTATAAAAATACATGTATGTATTCATATTTAAATATGCCTTAAATTCATACGAGTAGACATTTGAAATTTGTATTGATTTATGTGTATAACTTCTTTTATTTATATAAAATAAAACAATACTCACATTCATAACAACAATGTGAAAGAATGGTCTATTAGTACATCCATATTTAACAAATCTAATGGATTTCTTTGCCAAAGAAATAAAATCTCCTGTTCCTGACGCAGGATGTAAAGGCATACGAGGCATTTTGGATGATATTAATATAATTAATAAATCTTACGAAGTTACTTTTATTAAAGTTCCAACTTATTCGTCAACATTATTACTACACTGAAGTTTATAACTTAACAAGACATTGACACAGTGTTACCAAATTTCGTAAGTATACCCTGAAGTTATTACCGTATGTTTGATTTGCTTAAATTATATAACACATTTGACATAACTACATCTAGTTTTTTTAGTAAAGCTAATAAAATTGTAAACATTTATACAGAATTTTTATTTTACATATTATTGTAGGATATTATTACTATATTTTTTAAAAGCGAACATTGATGCATTATAATTATGAAGTATTTAATTCAAAGTTTGATTAACTAATTTTGAAATAAGTTGAAAATATATTAAATTTTAAAATCTGAATATCTAAAACAACTGAAAAGTACTTATAAATAATTATTATTTATTTTCACAGTGATTTTTCAATATATTTAATTGAGAATAAAATTAATTTCATTATAAAAATGTGAAAGAATTTTTTTTTATATGTTTATACTAAAGAAACTAAACAGTATGTAAATGTTAATAAAAAATGTAATATTAAAATTTAATTTGTTTATAAATAGTTATACAATAAATTTTATATTAGTAATATATATATGTATATTAATTATTACTGTTACTTTGTTTAATTTGATAAAAATATGCTAATAGATAAATATTTTTCATATAACAGTTATATAATTATGTATTTTATTTTTATCACAAAATGCGTTATTTTATGCAAAGTTGTCATTATGAAGTAATATACACATTTAGAAAAACTCCAGTTCGAACTCCCCAGTGGCGCAATTGGTTAGCGCACGGTACTTATATGACAGTATGTGTGAGCAATGCCGGGGTTGTGAGTTCGAGCCTCACCTGGGGAAATTTTTTGGAGTATTTATTTTGTTTCAATTGGCGTTTTAACTGCATTTATATTTACTGAAATTAAAATGGAATAAGATTATTTATATAAGTAATATACTATAAAATAAAAGTGATTTGGAACGTTTAAAAATATAAAGTTATTAATATAATTAGAAATTTGGTTGTATGTAATATATAGGTCATCCAACAAAATTTTTGTACATAAAAATAGAATAACATATCAGATTTAATTTTGTAATTGTTACATATCATTTTCAACATATTTATGAATTTCATGTAAATTCTTATAATAAAAAGCTTACTTTAATCAGTAAAGGGTTTAGTTAATATTTAATATCTTAAATTTTATATATATGTACAACGTATATTTAAAATATATATTACTATACATCGAAATACGTCATTAATATACACATTTTTCACTTATACACATTAAATATAATTACAAAACTTACATTACCTCCATTAACAATTTTTACCTAAGAAGCACGTTATATAAGGCATGAAATGATTTTGTAATAAAAAATTAATTTAAAAAAGAAATTATAACGAAAATTATTTCTCTGTTAAATAATTTTAAGCATATTTGTTTCTCGTTAATAATTTGTGATATAATTAATTATTGTTGGTAAATATTAACATATATCAAACGGATTTTGAAGTATTTAAAACAGCTTCTCTTTATAACGCATAATAATTAATGAAACATATATATTTTGTTATAATGTATATATATAGACATATACATTATTTAATACTGAAAATATAAATAAGTTTTCTAACTATTTTATTAAAAAAAGTGTATGAATATTTAAATTACATACAATCGGTTAAAAAAATTATATGTCCATATTATTTTAATTTGTTTCTATAAGTTATATTTAATTTCATTAAATATATAACAAATTGAAAATATTTAACAATTATAGTAATTTTTTTATCATTAAAAATATATAGTATATATTAAACTCATTACAAATGACATATATTTATTTGTATTACTTACATAAATATGTATTTTATAAATTAACTGCAACTTTTCATACAGCAATAAACATTAATTATTAAACAAAAAATATATTTTAAAATTTAATAAACAGTTTTAGATTGGTATACATTATATTTAATTTAGAATAACATAGATGTAAATTTGTTCCCATTTTGCTTATTTATTCATATTGATGTTTTGCAGTTGAATTTTTGAAAAGGAAGTTCCAGAAAAGGAACTTAATTAATTAATTATTACAAGAAACTAAGTTCTTATTTTGATAAAATTTTTAACAAAAAATACAGAGTAATAATAATTTTTACTAATAATTTTAGTTTTAGGTCTTTAAACAAATGTTTATTTTTATTAATAAAATTACTAATTTAAAAAAATATATATATGTTATAATAAAATAAAAATATTTTCAATTTTATTTAGAAATCATCCACTTTGAATATATTGTATGATATAAAATTTACATTTTTCATTCATATGTTTTTTTTTGACATAACATTAATATAAATTTTATTTTATATAAATAAAAAGCTTTTGAAATTTTATAATCTTGTTGTAAAATTGAGATAATATTTTGCATTTTGCATGGTAAAAAAAGCAAAAGTTTTAAAAGGATTAACATTATGCGTATAGGTAAGGACGGATTTAATTTAATAACTTTTAACTTTGTTGCTGAGATAGGCACATATCAGATTTAGATATTTTCATGTTACACTGGTCCTAAAGAACAAATCAAGAAAATAATTAATTAATATATAGTTTGAAAATGAAAATGTAATATTTTCAATTTAACTATTTATGTTACAACACTTACAACGTTATCAGTAGAATCTTCCGCAGAGCCTAAAGCAGAAAAAGATTTTTTAAGATTTCCTTCTGCATCAAGTGTAAAACTATCTTTAGTTTTTATTCCAATAAATTTGAGAATATCCTTTAATTTTGTAGAATATTCTGTGTGTCCATTGACTATGCTACTTAAATCTATATTGGTCACTTTGGAACAGTTTATTGACATCAATCCTGCGACACCTGTGGTCATTGATAAAGTTCGATACAAAAATTTCAATAACCAATCCGAACTACAAATCAAATACATTTATTATATATAAATTATTGGACAACATTTTATTAAAGTGTAATTTATTTTAAGTAAATAAATAAATAAATAGATATTAAACCAAACAAAAAAAAGTTATTTTTTAGAACTTAAAACATTCATAGGAAAATACGTACAATCATTTAAAATGAACTTAAATGTTAGTAATTACACAAGATTGCTAAATTACATCGAACTAAACTGCTGTAGCGAAAAGGTTAATATCTCATATACACTGATTTATCTTATGAAAGATATCAGTAAGTGCTAAGTTTTGTACCAATATTCAAATGCACCAATATAATTTTTATTAAAGCATTTAACTTTATTGTTTTAATTGTTGTTAAATGTTAAATGTAATTTAAATGTTTTAATTGGTGTAAAAATTGTAAATTATTGTATAATTATATTTATATTACTATTATGGAATTACAAATTATGTATTACAAATTCCACAAACCTGCAATATCCATTGATAATTTTTCCAGCTACTATAGTGGAACATTTCTCCCATTGATTTTTATTACTAGTAACTGGTGTTCCTAGCATAATTGCATCTTGAATAATCCCTTGACTATTTCCAAGTTCAGCCATTTCTCGCAAACAATAATAAATAACGCGTGCTCCAAGACTAAAACCAATTAAAGTAACCGGCCGTTTTCCATGTTGTTGTGCTTTTAAAACATGTGCTAAATGTTTTCCAACTTCTGAACTTCGCCGACAGCAAACAGACCAAGGATTATCAATGACTGAAGAAATTGATACTAAAGCTGTCGGCCAAGCTACAGCTGTCATTAAACCTGAAGATATTCCCTTCGTTATTATATTGAATTAATAGATTTTATTCTACTTTCAAATTTACTGGTATTACATAAATTAAAAATAGAAAACACAAACTATATTAAATTATTCTTTATACAATATTAAAATTATAAAAATTACCAACCAGATAAAATTGTATACTTTAAAGCTTCTTGTGTAGCAAATGAAACTGCGATAGATAAAATATATTCTAAAGCTTGTCCTAATTCATATAAGTACTTGGTTTCGTATTTCAGAGCATACTGTTCTTGAGATATATCTAGTGAAGACCATGGTTTAACAATGCTTTCTGGATCTTCATCTATCAACCAACCAGTCATTACTATGGCGATGTGTAAGTGTTCTCCATGGTCATATTTTTTTAAAGGAATAAAACAAAATTCTTCTATTTCTCCAACTCGTTTTTTCATTTTATATCCTGCAATAATTGTAAACTTATTTTAAATAAAAATATTGTTATAAATCTTAAATTAATTTTGAAAGCAATAACAACCCTTTTTAAATAATACAAATTACTGTATTAAACATAATTTTTTTGCTATATTATGTAGCTATTTATTTTCTACTATACAATATATCAGGAAAATTAGATAAAACTATTGAACTTATTGGGCAACATTAATTTAATTAAACATAATTAATTTTCTTTTAACTAAAAATTAAATATTATTAAACAAACAGATTTTATAAATGTAAATACCTGTTAATCCAGCACCAGCAACCCCAAAAATAGATCCTAAAATAGCTGCTCCAGCAGTGGTGCTGATTGCAGCTGCACTTGCACTTCCAATAATAACTCCCAGACCAGCACCAATAAAAGGTGCTGCCAAACCACCTGTTAATCCAATTAAAGTTCCGCCAGCTACTGTGGCAACTCCTACAGTTGCATAACGTTTAATCTTTTTCAATTTTTCTCTGTGTTTTATTTCCTCTTGTTCAGTTCTAATAACATTATTGTGACATAAAGATTTTGAATAAACCAATTAATTTACTAAAGGTCTAGTTATATATCATAAAGTTTGTTTTATAAGTTGTATCATTTACTTATAAAATAAAATAAGTCTGCTAAGATTTTAATTTATTTTACCATATAAAAAAATGCATTATTATTTAATACAGTACTTCTTACTTTGACTGAATTTGCACTTGTTTGCTTAACATTTCCAGTAAAGAATATTCATATAATTCTACTAATTCATAAGGAACTTGTAATACATTGGCAATATGTCTAACTAATACTCTTTGGCGTGCATCATACTCTCCTAAAATAATACAATACTTCAAATAATTATTTAAATAAGTTAACAAAATGTTTTATTTTTAGTGTCAGTTTTATATAATATGAAATTTTTGAGTAAGTCAGTAATTACTCACTCATACATAATCCTGATTTATAATTTGCAGCAAGGAAAAGAAATACAATATTACTAATTTAATTATTATTTATACTTTAATTATAAATAAACTCATCAAACTAATTATTATAAAATTTTTATATTAATTAATAAGAAAATTTTCACAAGTGCTATATTTTATTTTTATTGTACCATTTTGTATTTATTTTACTATATAAAACTAAAATTGAAAATATATAAAATTAATAATAAAAATAGTACATAGATACATATAAACATATATATACTTAATATTTATATATTGTTCATTATTAAAATAAATATTCAAAATTTTATAAATGTATACAATATAAGGGATATATTTAATTTTCATCTATTGCTGAACTATTAATACCAAAAGTACAAATTATTATATAAATTGCTTTAACTTAAGCTTTTTTTATAATACCAAAATTTTTAATCAGATCTAATTTACCAAAACAAAATTATAAATTTAATTCATAATTATAAATCTTTATACCTTTATGCATTGCAAATAATACCATATCTTGGATAATAAGAATAAATTTCCCATTTAAATTCTTTTCTTCTTTTAATAATGATATGTATGGTTCTTGACTTTGACCACTATTTCCTTCTGCAAGCAATGTCATAACTGGTTTCACCTTATCACCTAGACTTAAATGTTGACAAAGCGCATCAATATAATTCTGATTAAAAGTTTTATTCCATTCCTCTGGAAATAATTCGCTCAACGCAAGTGAACATATTGCTCCATAAGCATATTTTCCTGTGTTAGAAATATCAAGTTTTTTTGTTGGCACTAAAACAATGAACAATCATAAAATATACATATTATTAAATTGAGTATATTAATAAAAATTAAGATTTTACCAATTAAATCTTTGTCTTCTGGAAGTTCTTGGTTTATCATTTCCATATTTACGAGTAAAAACAATTTTAAACGTGTATAAAAATATGCGTATCAAAAATTATTGTTAAATTATGAGTGCTAATATATGACTTATTTAAAACATTTTGTTTCCGCGTTTGCATGTTGTACAACATTGTGTAAAAGTTTTTGTATGTAAATTTTTTTTGTAGATACAATAACAAGTATTTTTAGTGTTATAATATTGTTTCTATTTGGTTTACTGTTAAAAGTGGTATTAAACTGCTGTAAATATAAAAAGTGTTTTCTTTAATTTGATACACGCACACACGCACACATACACCTATATAACTCGATAATGTAGATATTTTGTTTTATTGATAGTTGATCAATCATAAACGAGAGACATTTTTAAAAGTAATTATTAGTAAACATAGATGTACAGACACACATATTAAGCTCCCTCTATATATTAAAAATAAAAGCGTAATCACAGCTGTTTGAATTGTGATTGTGAGTAAATGTTTTATTTAATCCTCAAGAATTAATTAATTTGTTAAAACGACTAAGTATAAGTAAATTAAATTAGTAGTTCTATATTTGTGGTTATGTTTCACGGAAGTAAGATTATCAAACATCGTATATGAAATATTTTACTTGTGGGTAATTTGAATTTGAATTTGGTTAAGTTTTGCCTTTAGTTTAAATAAAATTTTCGTTTTAATTTCAACTTTACAATTGTATAGATATAATAAAAATATTTATAATAATGTGTACATTTATCAATTATATTTTTCAGTATAAATATATTATTTTAATTTAAATTTTATTCTTAATTAAAAACTTATTTTATATATATATATATATGTCACATATTTCATTTTTTAAAATAAAATTAAAATAACTTCAAATAAAATTCTTCTACTTTCACGTTATATACAAAAATACTAATAAAATTTTGTAGTTTATTTATGTAAAAAAAAAGCAAACAAAAATAAGCGACAAAAGCAAAACTAATAATTTATGATACACATTTAATATATTTATAATCAAAAATATTAACAAAACTAACGAAATAAAGAAATTTGTAGTATTCTTAGTATATATATATATAAAGATAGAAATAAAATAAAAATAGTATATTTATACTGAAATATATAATTGATAAATACACACATTGTTTTAAATATTTCTGTTATATTTATACAATTGTAAGATTTAAATAAAAACGGTAATTTGGTTTGAAATAAAGCTAAAATCTAATCAAATTCAAATTCAAATTACCCACAAATAAAATATTTCGTTTATTATACTTGGTCACTCTACTTCCACAATACATAACCTCACACTGTGAGTTTACTGCGGCTAATTTCTATAAGAAGACATATATAGAAATACAGTCAAATTAGTAATATTTATTCATTTAACAAAACTGTATTATTTTCTTATAACTTAAGTAATAAAATTAATTTGAAGGTTATAAATAAAGTACTTTTTAATAACTTATAATATTAGAAATTGGATAATTCGACAGTTTATTAGATATTGCTTTAGTAATTTAAATTATGAAACTATTACAATTTTATTTTATTATTTGTTCTTTTCATTACGGAATTTGAATATGATGTTACAAATGTCACTGTTGAAAGTAATTTCAATTTTACACATCTTATGATTAATAAAACCTAGTTTATAATGTAATTTGTCACAAATAAATGTTTAAAATTCACACAATAATAGTATACACTTTTATAAATATTATTTTATTTATAGATATATTAAAATATAATTTGTTTAAATTCTTAATATTTCCACATTTATTATAATACATTGCATTATATATTTAAAAAAATCTATGTATTAACAATGCATATGATGATCTTTTTTTTCTCTTCTACAATATATATTTTGAATTTTTATTAAATAAAATGTATCATGTAAATGTTTAAAAGCGGGAGAAAACCTTATAATTATTTTATTTTTCAAAAAATAATAAACATAATTTTTTTCTTCATTACCTGCAAGTGTTTTTGATGTAGAAGTAACTCCTAACATTTATTTGTAAAGATTTTATTAATTTACATCAATGAAATTTCTTTTAATTATGCATATTTCAATTATTCATAGTATATACATACACATAAATAGACACAAATATAAACTAGTACTAATGTTTTATTATTTCTTTATGTTTAGTAATGAATGAACAAGAAATGATTTTAATATAACTGATATATAAAATGAGCGAATAAATGTGTATATAATGTATATATAGTGTTTAATTATTATTTTTCAGTTCTTCAAAACGCTAATAATAATAAATAAACATGGATAAACTGGATTCATATATTTTGCAGGTATATTTATTGTAACATAAGTATATTTAATTATTTTAATACATATCAAAATTCAGATATTATAGAAGTAGTTTTTTTGCTTCAAAATTAAATCAATATTAAAATAATGTAAATGCAAATTCTATAGTATATTTAATGATTATAAATAGGATAGTAAACCATTTACATACTTTTAAAATTATTTTTAAAAAGGCTATAAAATTTTTACACTTTTTAAATGTTATATTACATATATAGACATGAAAAATATATTTTACAAACTTCATAAAATTTTCCAATTTAATATTATTATTATTATAAATTAAATTATGTTTATATTATTTTTATATCAAATTAAATCATTTTCAGTTAGAATGCGCTTGGAATGATGCAGATGGAGACTTATTAGCAGTAAGTGAGCAAGTATTATGGGCTATTCTATATATTATTATTAATCAAGTTTAAATATTCTTCTAATATATTTTTCTTCACTAATCTATTATTTATGAATTTTTTTTCTTTATTTTGTTATATATTTTTTATGTGTAAAGTTTTTAAAGGTTTTAGTAATTTGAAAAATATGACAATTTTAAATGTATTTTAATTCAAATTATCTTTTATAAAATTTGAACCTAAAAATATGTATTTATATTTTTTTTCAAATTTATTTTTATAAGTTTTTTCATATTTTTACATTATTGTTCAACATTAATATTTGAGTTTCAGAGTATAAACACATAAATAAATCTTTGTTGATATGATTGCAGAAAAATCACTCATTCCTTAGTGGTGCCTGAATTATTACTATGAGCTATCGAGTTCCAAGAAAATGGTCTGATGAACAAGAAATTGATCTAATTCTATGATCACTTTTGTATTAAACTTACCAGCTTTCACTTGCTTCTGCATAATAGTTCAGTTCAAGATGAAAGTTTAATCTGTATTGGTGTCAATTATCAAATTTAATTTTTTTGATAGAGTAGAGTACTTTTTCGATATACATTTTTGAATTCATAAAGGAAGTCTTCGTATTTTGTCCATTTTTTATCCTTTTTAAAAACATTTGACTCGATCAAAGAATTTAGTCGTGTTGACTTTTCTGTTTATTTATTAAAGAAAATATGCTTCATTTTTCGATTATTAGCGAGCAGTTGAAATCTGAAAATTATACAGAATGTGGAATTTTTAATTTGGAGCAATCTTTTCAATATTCTACAGAGGACATTGTAGAATGGATTGATACCATAATAAGTTAATAATAAAAAAAAATCTAATTTTGGTAAGCATTCAAAAGATGAACGATAGTTTGGTGATGCTTATATTATCAACTTCTAGGTAGATTATTTTATTGTACCAGGCAACACGATATAATAGGCTTATCAATACATTTAAAGACGTTAAAAGTTAGAAAAATCGAGAAGCAATAAGCATGCTTATATTCTATCAGACACCTAACAGTTTCTTCCATAAACCAGATAGTGATTAATTATTCTTTATACAAAACCGAATTGAAATGTCAAGTCGAATGCTGATTTTCTTTCAAAGAGTTCCTTCTGTTAAGTATTGGCAGAAGTACTATAGACAAACATATGAAATGGATTTTATCTGTTAGACAATACTCCTCATAACTATTAGTATACGAATTTTTTGAGGGATATTCTCCTTTAAAAGTTGACTTTTCTTTTGCTTAATATATAATAAAATACCTTTAATTGCTGTATGATTTTTTTTTTGTTTTCTGTAGTCATGTAACCCATCGCACATGTGGTGTGAGGTGTAAATCATTGGGTTACTGTAATATTATGATTTATGCGTTTTAATTTCCTAATTTAATCTTCTACTTCAGTGCGGTTTTCTTCATAGAAACGAAATTGATTTCGCCATCAGATGAAATTGAGAGAATCAAGAAGAAATATATGATTGAAAAGAAAATGCTCTTTCTCCAAGATAATGCACTATGTCATAAGTCGATGGTTACGATGGCAAAAGTTTACGAATTGGGCTTCTCATTGTTTCCACACCTATGTTATTTTCCACTTCGAATTCCTAACGACTATTATATATTCGGAAGTCTTGAAAGGATATTCCAGGGTTATACATTTTACACAAATAATGATGTCATATTGAAAATTAAAATGTATTTTAATAATTCGTTCTATAAGAAAGGCGTATAAATGTTAAAAAAGCGTTGGAATGAATACATCACTTTTAAAGAAGACTGTGTTGATGAATAATGTCGAATTTAAAAAAAATGATTTTTAGTAGTTTTTGTTTTCTGTTACAGGATCTTTTATCTTTGAGACACAATCATGTTACAATTCCTCAAATAACTACGGAAATAGCTATAACAAAGGTTACAGAACGAATACCTTATCCTACTATCAACGATTTAATCGTACATCATTTAAAGTAAGTGTTTTAATTTAATATTTAATTGAAAAAAATATTTTTGAAGAATAATTTTAATCTATTTATTTTTAGAGTTATTTCTTCAATTGATAAAAATGATTCATACGTTACATATAATCATCAAAGTTTAGCAGTACAAGCGCTGATAAAGATTTTACAAGCACAGAAAGAAGAAAATTGGATGCTGCCCGTTATGAACACTATGTGTCTTGAATTAAGGCTTTTAGCGATGAGAGCAGAAACATCGAAAGATTTGAAAAGTCATAAGCCGGGCGAAGTATTAGAGAAATGTGCTGAATGTTTGATGGGTTGTTTTAGAGTTTGTGCAGCTGATAATCGCAGTACTGAGGAAGATACAAAAAAATGGGGAATGTTAACTTTAGTTAATCATTTATTAAAAGTGTATTTTAAAATCAATAAATTGCAT
>JABFOX010001682.1:0-12538 GCA_022817665.1 Axea sp. ZL-2020
CAATAATATATTTAAATCGCTTCGGTTAGTCAGATGCGTTAAATTAAATCATTGATATAATTGTGATATTTGTAACTTCAATTCATGCTTAATGACACTTCAGCATAAATGTAAAGTTTTATTGACAACAAAAAAGAAATGCTGTAATTCTTGCACGACTGATTCTGAACAAAGAAGAGAATAAATAACAGAAATAATCATAAATAAAAAAAAGTATGAACTAATTTTTGAAAAAAAATAATGACAATTAAAAAGTATGAAAATGCGTGACAAAACCAAATGCATAACTTCTTAATTACCATTTACTGAATACAGTTTTAAATATATTCCGAAATCTTGTGAGAAGTACGAATGGTGAAAAAAGTGCGACTTGTTTCTTACAGAACATATTTTCATTTTGATGATTTATTTCAATTAAAAAAAAAAACATACATTTTATTCAATATAATTTATGACACAAAGTAGTCTAATTCCTTGAAACTGTGCACGGGTAATATAATGACTGATACACTGCGAATAAAATAAACTTTTTGATACCGTAAAGTTATAGTTAAATAAGACACCAAAGAACCGCAAGTAACTAATGTTATAAAAAAAGAGAATGCGTTACATACGCCTGAAATATTCATTTGCAACTGATGTAAAATTAAGTTGATTAATACCACTGTTTCTCTACATCTAAATATTTCAATTACTTCTACTGTGCATTACACGTAATGCAGCATTCTGCAGCGAGCAATGTAAATGACACTCGCATTTTTAACAATTGTGATTTTAGTTTCTATAATTTTCAACTGAAAAGATCGGTTAGCTCAACTACAGTTTTATTCAGTGCAACTGCAATTACTTTTCCTACAAGTGTACGTATTTTAACTACATCATTTCTATTATCACAGCTGTATCAAATTTTTCTCGGTACGCGTTACTATTTATTAATACGCGTGTGAATATTAATAAGTTTAAATTTATACGGCGTACAAAAATACAGTTACTAATGGAAATTCAATATTTACCATCAAAACATCAACCGGTTTTAATTTTAATGACAAATTTTAACATTTCTGTCGAAATATTAATAGGCGTTAAGGCAATCAAAATGCGTCAAATATTTTACTTAAAATGCTGAAATTGCAAAATGAAATCTTTTGAATTAGCCCTACCATTCACAATTATATCCATCGGTTATATTCCAAATCGCATCATTAAAGTTGTAACGTTAATATCACTTTAACTAAAAACGTGTCACCGGTTGAAACGATAAGAGCAATTCAAAATGCTTCTTTTATTACTTAATCTCTTCGATATATAAAAAAAGAAGACAAAATGAATGAACGAGCGTACGAACTAACGAATGAGTTTACAATTTTCAATTTAACAATTTCAGCCGGTGAATAATTGTGGATTAATTATTGACCTTGCCATAAAAGCCTGTCTCATCTTTAATACACATTTATCTTTAACAAAATTAATCCACGATACCTTATTTAAAACGTTTTCTTTGATACGTATCTTTGCATTAACAAAATTCTTCGAATAATCATTTTCATTCAATATTTCTTTTTATACTTACACGTTTCGTTTAATAATTTTATAACATGAAAATTACTAACAAATATTACTTATTCCGTTGATTCGTTATTGAATTACAAAATTATCAGACGAAAGCAGTTTGTTTGATTTGATGACAAAATAATTGAAACTCAACTGATTTATCGAAATGTTCGAAATTCAATGGACCAACAAGTGAAGGCGATAAAACTGAAAAAATAACGTTTTCTAGATGGTTACACCGTCCGTGACGTCGTGATGTATTGGAAAGAAACGCCAGTTCGAGGTGTCGAAGAGGCTGAATTGCCTCAGTTTACGATAATAGGGTACGAAACGAACGACCGCAAAGAGAGACTAGCAACTGGCATTTATCAGAGGCTGTCGCTCAGTTTCAAGCTCCAGAGAAACATAGGTTATTTCGTTTTTCAAACGTACCTGCCAAGTATATTAATCGTAATGCTTAGCTGGGTGAGTTTTTGGATAAATCACGAGGCGACGAGCGCGCGTGTCGCTTTAGGTAAGAAATTCTTTTTCTTTGCACAAATTCTTTTCAAACCCATCCTTAATATCAACAAAAACAAACAAACAAACAAATTTAAAAAAAAAAGAGAAAAAGAAATTAATCAAACAAACCAGCGAAAGACATTGAGGAAATTAACGTTATTGCAAGGAACATATTGTTCTTCGCGCAACACCCGCGTGAAGAAACGGTTGTCATTGCACGGGGGCGCGCAACAGATCAAACCGAAAAACGTATTTCGCTTCTTTGTTTCGAATATCGGCTTATTTTATAATTGAGTGTGCAAATTACGTATAAGAAAGTCTGATAGTTTAGTGGGACAAATGAATTGCTCGGTGTGACGGTTTTTAAGCGCCGGATCAAAATGGCCCGCGATGCGTTTTGAAAGAGCATAATGTTTCTCGTTTCTTTATGTTTGCTGCATCGGTTTTCTATGCAAAATGCTTCCGGACTCCGTGCATAGTTGCCAAAAATAATAACAACCGTTCAATAACGATTGCGCGGAGTTCGCTATTTATGACCATAATTTGGCAGCGACGGATCGTTATCCGTCGAATCTGATCGATTCAATAAAATCGAATAAGGATCAAATGCTTCGTATCGGAAACCGAAGTGTTTGCAAAGTTATTGTTCGCTGTTAAAATTAAAATGCAAATTTGAATGTGAAATAGCTGGTGTTTGGCAAGAGACAAATATTTATGCCCCAACTGATAACCAAAATCAATCCTACTCATCGAACTGATGTTTCGCAGGTATTACAACGGTGCTAACAATGACAACAATATCAACGGGAGTCCGAAGTTCCTTACCCCGAATCAGTTACGTGAAAGCTATCGACATCTACTTAGTAATGTGCTTTGTTTTTGTATTCGCCGCGCTTCTCGAATATGCCGCCGTCAACTATACGTATTGGGGTGCGCGGGCAAAAAAGAAGAGCAAAAAAAAGGAATCTGAAGAGAAGAAATCTGTTTCATCCAAACTTGGTATCTATTTATCTATATTGCACGTATCTCATTTCAAATTATACGTCTGCATGATTTTGCAACTCAAATTTGTACGATACATATGTAAGCTATAATTTATTTGTCATTCAATAATTTGAATGATTAATCATAACTGAATTTTTTAGTTAAAATATAAGAACAACTGGCGTAATGCAGCAAAGTACTTGTTAGTACAATTTAATAATGGGAATCACTTTTCATCGAATTTACTTTTAAACGTTTGACGAAAATTTACAATTATCTTTGATTATTTTGAATTTTTTTAAATTGATTATTATAATTATTATTTAAATTTTTATTAATCATTGAGAAGATTATGGGGAATGTGTGATGGGATTCAGACGTCTAACCGTTTCTTTAAAACTGTTTAATACACTGAAGAATTTTTAGAGGGAAGAGAGCGAGAGAGAGAGAAAGAGATTAAATAACTTTATTTGTTTGAATCCATTAGATGATTAACGTCATCGTATTTCATCATTTGCAATGATTATAATTCATCATAACTTTTAATAAAATGATAATAACTTTATAAGTGTATTTCATTATAATAAAAACAAAACTGAAGTTAACAAAAGACAAGATGAGGTTTTATTAACTACATATACATTTATTTGTTTATTATATATAATTAACTATATGAGATGTAAGATTTAAATGAAGCCTGTCTGAGTAAGATAACATATATTTAAACACAGAACCAATATTTTCATACTGTTTGAATGTTTTTATCGATTTTAACTTTAAAAAATGCTCTTAGATACATATAATCTTGTGACAAGGTGTAATCTAAATATTGCCTAGCAAAATAAACATAATAGTAAATGTAAAAACGACCGGAATGAAATATTTTTCAACCAAACATTCGTTTATTGCACTTGTTAATAAAATATTGCAATACAATGTTTTCTTTCCCAATTCAAGAATGAAATAATAAAATATAAAATTAACCGAGTTTAAATTTGATCATTTATACATCGTAATAAAAACCGTTAAAAAATCAAAATACACGTATATTTAACATTCTTACGAACCTAAATTCACGTTCTGTTTATGTCTTTGTTTACTTTTACGATTCATGTACTTAACGTTTATTTTTATATGATTCTTTGCTTATAACTGAAAAATAATGCAAATACGACTTTGTAATCTTTGGAGGACTAGAGACCCTTCACCAATTTAGACTCCTTATAATTAACTTTTTGAAATTGTACTTGTACGTTTAAATCAATTGGACAATTGTATAATTCATACTTTATAATTTATTAATATAAAGGTACATCCATATTCATCAAACAGATCGCAATACATGTTCATTAATTTGTACCCTGTGTAATTTGAATGTGTTTTTCTAAATTGTTCATTTTTCAGATTCATACACCACACTGATACTAAACAACTGTTTCAATTCTACTTAATATTACTTAATTTAAAACTCCACAAACAAGAAATGTTATTTTCTCAAATAAAAACGTCAACCAAAGAGACGACTGGTCTGGTACGTTCAACACCCGAAACAAAAGTAACCAGCACAAAAGAAAGCCACACACTTTGCTCACACTGTCAATATTCATCACGCTACATTTGCATCGTCATAAAAATTCACAGCGAAACAAACACGAGAATTGTTACGTTTAAAGAATCTTGCAAATTAATAGAACTGTCAAAAAATTATATAGCGAACGCGTTATCTCGTTGACCCAAGGGTTACGTAAACATATTTCATTTT
This sequence comes from Axea sp. ZL-2020, assembly GCA_022817665.1. Taxonomy (NCBI): domain Eukaryota; kingdom Metazoa; phylum Arthropoda; class Insecta; order Hymenoptera; family Scelionidae; genus Axea; species Axea sp. ZL-2020. The sequence goes on from JABFOX010001682.1 coordinate 4,799, forward strand.
AATAATTATCTGCATCGATAAGGCGAACAATAACGCTTGATTTTTTAAGAGATAGCCCCCGAGAATTGCGATTGCGAATGAAAGAAGGCTTTATATTATCTGTCCAGCAAAATGGCGCACCCGGGTATTGCTCGTAGATGCGATTGCGTCATTTGCCACAAGCGGCCATAAATAAGAATCTATTTATAATCGGACATGTTTTTGGTTTGATTGAAGGTAGCAAAGCGAATTCGCCGTTTCCTGGCTCCACGGACGCGGACATCATCGAGCTCCAGGACATCCGAATGTCTCCTCTGCCGAGCATAAGAAGCAGGTCGGGTCTCTCCAGCAACGCGGGGACACCCGGCGGACGGGAGCACGACCCAGCTAAATTTCCCCCGAGCTTTCGAATATCGAGGGTCCAAGCCGCGAGTTACAACACTCGCGGCAAAAGCAGCGGTCTCAGGTACCGGGGCGCGAAGCCACAAAAGCCAAAGGTGAGAGCCAATCCTCGAGCGAGAAAAACGCGGAGGGACAAACAAGGAGTCCTTCATCGCTGCTGTTTAATACTATCGACGATTTAACCTACTAAGTCAATCTTGAATCGCTGATCTTAGGCTAACTGAACTCCTGGGTCATTGAGATAGCGATTGTATTTTTTGTTATCCAGTTTTTCAAACGAGTCCACCATTGTCAGTGCCATCTAAATTGTAGAAACTTGGTGACTCGGAGGAAACAATTCGAGAGATTACACTCGATTGAGCTCAATTTGTAAACACGACCCGAAGACGACTCGCGGTGATTTCACAACTACTTCGATATTATCGTTACAACTGTCGTTATCTTTGATTCCTCGTTTTCTTTCATTATCTTTACCCGTTATCTTCCTTTCGTATGAGTATTCTAATTCGAATATTATTATTCGGTATTTACTGACTCTATTATTATCAGTTCTGTTTGTTTCGGACTGCGCATCGTTTCACGACTTTTTGTATTTACGCCATAATTTATATAACTATATTGCACATGTTGTAACACTTTGTCTCAGAGTGTCTGTTTTTTAAAACGCGTCAAGCAAAGAATTGCGTTATTTGTAATTCTGTATTCAAGATCACACCACGAGAGTCAATGCAGTTGAAATTTACGAATGTAGTGGTTTTTGATTCAAGCTTCAATTCAAATATATTGAGTTGAGAATGTTATTAGTGAATTTTTAACTGTTCCTCCATTGATACGATTGTATCATAAATGACAAGCTTTTTACATATGTTATTTTTCCGAATTAAAGTAGACGAACAATTTTTTTTTTAATCTAAAATCCTTCTTTATTTTGTATAAGGCAAGGGAAAGGTAAACTGCCTGATTTTATAACAAGTTGATGCACGTAGATTTCCTCATTTCTTTTTTATGTAATTAAATTCGTGTTGTTTTGAAGAGTACACTAAAACAGTACATTAAAGATATTTTCTACGCAGTGACTGCAGTTTGAAAAAAACTTTGTAGCGTTTCAATAATTCGTTAAAAGCAATCTTATGTTGTATTTAATACTTCAAATAAAATACCTATAATTAATGAATAAAGGTAAATTCTTTCATAAATAAATATCAAACTCGTTAAATTTTAATAACAAAAAATTAATTTAAATGTATTAAATAAATATGTAAAGAAAATTTAAAAAATTTTCGGTTTTATTGTGTAGCTAATTTTAAAATGTCTTTCTATGTGCATTAAATAGTACCGGAGATGAGAAGGCATAATTTTGATACATTTTAAAATTACATGTATCGATTTGTTTTCAATTATTATGTAATTCATTAAGTAACTATCTTCTAACAACTTCTTTTATACATTAAATTACTCTTCATTACTTCAACATTTACTCGTGTTGACAGAATAATTTCTGTTGACAAGATATATGAAATAATGATATGAGTTTACATTTTTATTTCGTAAAATTTCATTTGCACATAGTGTACGACACGAATTCTTATGACGTAAAAAAAAACTTAATAATTTTCACTCATAACGGACTTATGAGTGCAACAAAAAAATCTGCCTGAATAGAATGGGGTACATTTCTAAAAAAAAACTAAGAAATCTAAAGATTTTCTCTGAATTCAGTAGTGGTAAATGGTAATTTTAACCTATTATAATTTGTAATTAAACCATAAAACAAAAAAAATCATTCAAATAAACCCCCGGCATATTTTAGGACGTAAAATCCAAATCTATAATAAAAAAATGAGTTTATAATAAAAAATTAAATATTACTATTTAATATTTCAAATATGCCCTTCGTCCAAACCTCACAAGGTAAGATGAGGGACTGAAATTGGGTTGTCCAGTTGTGCATCGTTAAACACCAATTTTTACATTTTTTAACCCGATGTGTGTTTCTCAAGTCGAAAAACGAATACAAAGGATGATACTTTGGCTGAGAAGATTGATACTTATACTGAAAATATCAAACAAATTACTTGTGTAGAAATAGGAATTGCACCTAATTCATAGTAAACACTGTAGTCTCACTCCTCAACAACTTTACAATGTTCTAATATTCATACCTCACACTGAACACAGTTAAACTTTAAATCTGTAAAACCTGACCTTTATAAAAGTGGATTTTTCACTCCAAGAATTTCATTTTCACATCGTATTTTCACTTGTGCAATGTTCAAATTGTAAAGTAAATTTTTATCTTCACTTGGAAAAATAATCAAGCGTCCCAACTGCGAAACACCGTATCTTGAAAATTTTTTTAGAAATATAATCAAGTGTATCTCATTCCCAAAAGAAAATGATAAAAAAACAATCTTAATGTTATTATTTATAATGCATACCAATAAGCAACTAATCATGTAAATATTAATTTGGCACAACCATTTACATGGTGCAGTTTATTAAGATAGCATTTAGATTTGCTGAAATCATAATTCAATTAATAAATGCGCTGTGCTGTTTCATTGCACAAAATGTATTAAATTTTACATGAAACTCCTTGTATGAATTTGTTATTCACCGAGCATATACAGCCCGCCAATACCTAAATAACTGAAAGCATCGCCACGTGTCGGCTCGCCATCATTGCGAATTTCTAACAAAAAAAAAAAAAACTTCAAATTTAGCTATAATGCCACTTCATCATTTTTCGCACGCACAAATGAAATACGTGATGCAACCATTTCCAACGAAACAGCATTCAATTCTGCAAGCTTTCACCCGGTCCAATTATTGAATTTTACGGCATACAAAATTGCTTTGATTTACTTATTTTTGTTTACTCTCGTTTTATTGATAAATTCATTAGATTCTTCGCTGTTTATTCTAAATGTAAGATTGACACGGAAGTCACTCAGTGATTAGCAAATAAACAGATTTTTGATAACAGAATTTATACACAAACAATATTTATATCATTGAAAATAAATGAAAGAAAAAACGGGCGGAAGTTGTAGAAAGCATGAGTAATTTTTTTCTCCACAAACGTAAGCATAACAGAAAAGTCATAAAATAATCAGAATAAGGTCAAAGTTTTGCTAGAAAATAGTAAACAAATAATTTTAATGTTTCCGATATTGTAACAGTTTCATCAAATGAACGATAACTTTCAAGAAAAATGTTAGTTCAAATATTAGAAAAGAATTTCACAAAGAGCATGGCAAATATTTATGTAAAATATCAGAAACTGCAGTTTGTAGACATTATTGATATGGATAGATATCGATAATTTATTAATCGAAACTGAAACGTGTTCGTAATACACTTGTCGTACGTCAAACATAACATGTGCTTCAAAATACGAAATAAACGATTCATGGTGGGAAAAAGAATTAAACTTTGCAATACAACAATTCCTGTTATTCGAAGTCATTTTTCACTCGGCAGCGAATATTGTCTCAACCAGAATTCATCGGTTTCAATTTAACAGATTTGCAGTCGCTCTATTGATGACAACGGGGCGACAAGAATCGCACAAATTGAACATAAACAAATGTGGAAAGCACGCGAAAAAGCATCGACGTTCGGCAGAATTTGAAACGTAACACCACGCGTTAGATTTCTTGCACTCCCACACTCTGTGATAAATTAACGCACACGTCACACGACGCCGCTGAAAACAATGCATTTGCGTTATCGGAAAATTCATTAGTAGATTAAGCGCCGCGTATAATGCCGCGGAATTGGAATACGCAATAGCCTACATGGGGTATCTTATCAGCGTTTGCCGCAACAATGCGGAGTGCCGTCATCTTCGTCATTCAGCGTAAATAAGCGTGAGATTTTGCTAATCAAACGAAACTTTGCGAAAGAAAATTGCTCGGTTCTAGTGCGGAAATCCATAGTTGGCAAACTGATTGATCGCTCGATCGACACTTGTTGCACACGATGCGATCTACGTTTCAAAGCAGCTAATTCGCTCATTTGTATTGTACAAATGTCAGATTTGTACATATAAAGAACAATTGTTTTTAACCACGCTTATTGACTAATTCTAACGTGGTGGATAATCAATCATTTGATGCATTTATTTTAATCACATTTGTTTTGTTTTATTGTGTAATATATTGTATTTTAAATTATACAAAATACTTATATGAATGACAATTAAAAAGTCAAGCTTTTAATCAAATTAATATCAATGTGACATTGTCCCTCAAAACTACTGAGATGATGTATAAAGTACATAAATATTGAAATAATTATCGTAAAAAATGTATTTCAAAAATGAAATCATTTGTCATCCTAAAATGAATGACGAAATTTTTCATTGAGAAAATGAGTTAATTTTCATATTTTTTTAAAGAAAGCCCACGCGTTGTATTACAACACAATGCTAGAATGAAAAAAAAAAAAGATAAACGTTAAAACGTTATTTTCTAATCATCGCAGATGGCACTGAAGCAGGGATGATTTTCCTAGACATTTATCTGCGTTACACCAAAGTTATCAACCGAGTGAAAAATAAAACTAATAGGAAAAACCAAAACTGACATAATTCTTTTTTCTGCATTACTGACCATTGCATTGTTAGTGATTGTGGTCATATACATGAATGAGTATACAGTGTTGTGAAATGTACTATAACAATTTCAGTTTATATTGACAATAAACATTGTAATTTTAAAATTTGACATCGGTGAATGACTATGAGAATAATTTGACAAAAATTGTTTATATTATCATAAAAAAAATGTGTAACTATTGGTATATGCTCTCAAGAATTCCACATCATTTATAAAATGTATAACTTATTTGTAACATTCAGTATAATATAATAAAAATAATGTATTAGATTTGAAAAGAGCTATGCGGAATAGCCAAATGTCCACTGTATGCAAATACATTGTAAATCAATCTATTAAAATGTTGCAAATTAAAGTAATCATCATTGATTAAAAAAAGACCCGTTGGTTCATAGTAGCCAGTATTGTAGAAAAAAGAATGAATAAAACAATGGAATCTATTGGGCAACATGAATTAATAAAGTGACATAATTTTGTAAATAACGATCAAGAATTTATTTTTATATTTGCATTGAAAAGGTGGTTTAAGCCAAAATCCGTGATTAAACGTCAATTAATCAATTTGCTGTTTATTCTTACATCGTAATATTAAAAAAATTAAATGTTAAATTAAAAAGTGTAAAATATTAACTTTTCACCTGAACGTGCGATATTATTCTCGAAATATTTCAGTGTTTTCACTTAAATTGACCGCCCTGTGCAATATGATATATTTACAAATATTTTGATGAAACGTATTAATCAATGCCATGCCCAGAATGCAATTTATTTTGTACAAAAATGTTATCCATGTTTTAAAATATAAAGTTAGGTAATTTTATAATTTTAAAATGAAACTAAGAAAACCAATTCTTTATTTTCTATTATTTGTGTGTCTCGTATTTTATCTGTTCTTTTAACTGCGAAAAACATACAAATTCAAATATATTTCAAAACAGTAAAATGCGTAATATTTAACTAGGAATCATATTTTTAATTTTTAGACATATGTAAAATTATGCAAAACAACGCATAAGATCTATTGACATGATTGTAATTAACTGTATGTTAATATTGAAAAATTGTTTGACTAAAATGTATAAGTTATACAAGATGTTTATATCAAGTCTACGAGTCAAGATACCTCGAGAAATAAGCGTGGTACAAAAAAAACATCGCAGATAAACCTTTAATATTTTCAAGGGGGCGTCTGTCTGTGCGAAAATTACACCCCTCTCGCTGCCTCTTGCAGGTTTATCTCTGCTATTCAAAAATCGTAAAACGACTATATACTATGTGCTGTCCTTATTTATTTGAGCTCAAATAAGTCAGTTTACAGTGGTTTCGGTTTTATAGTTTTTATTTCAGATAGCTGATTTTCTGGAACACATAACAGATAATATGTAACACAAACTAATTTTATGATTTACAATAAATAATAATATAATTTTAAATATACATAGCGTGGGTTATTATTATTATTATTTTTTAAATACATAAACACGATGTTGAACTCATCATTTTTATTAAAAGAAAAAGTATTCCGTGCTTGAATATATACAAAATCTCACCTTTCTCACTTACAAAATTGCGACAGACATTTCAGTAATTGCCAAACACATTTATCGCAAAAACGTGCAACGTATGACATTTCATATTTTCGTATTTGCATTATATGCATACAGATAAACAGAGAAATATGTATTTTGAGCCAATTTGAAGATTACAGTGCTGTGCAAATCAAACCTATTGGTACCATTAATGAATTAACAACTAAAATTAAAAAATAGCTCTCACCAAGATCTATTTTTCTACCATTTCATCACACGCTATAAATACAACAACACAATTTATTTGTAAATAAAATATTCTTCTCTCTAATTTATAAACATTTGTTCATCATTTTATTAAAGTATTACACATTTTCATAATTTGAAAGACTGCAATAAAATACATCTCCAAAATCTAGTATTTATCCCTCATCGCTTAGACCGGAGATAACTTAAACTACGATTAATAATTATTTTTAAATGTTCCAACTTAATCGCGGTTTCACTTGCTTTTATATAATTTAGCGAAACTGCGTGTTTGTGGCAAACTGGTATCCGTGGCGCGTGCTTAGAGGTTAGCCACTTGTTCATCAACACTGAACTTGAAGAATTCATGCAAGTGTATTAGGTGACAAAGATATATGGAGGTTGTACCTAGCTTTGCGAATTTGCAAAGTTATTTGCGAGCAACGAAGTTCAATATGATGGTATACTCTAGGGAAAAATGTCGAATCAAATTTGCTGGGTATAAAGTTTGAATTAAAGAGAATTCAAAAGTAACGCATAAAACAGCAACTTAACGTTTGTAACAGAAATGTGATATCTCTGATATATCAACAATTTGTTACTGACGCAGTATTCATCTGAGACAGCGGATGACTGCAAATTGTGTTTGATTGATTTTATTAATATCATCAACGCGTTGTGTTGACGAAAGCAAAAAGTACAATTGAAATGAAATTCTTATTCAATGGGTTTGACTGAATTTCAACGAATCGGTCAATGTTCGATGAATTTTATCGTCAGACAAACTTCTAATAAAATTGTGTTTTCTAATGCGCAGGTACTGCACGCAATTCGCAGAGGTGCTTCGGTGCTCAAGGCGTCGATGCCAAAAATCAAGGACGTCAATATAATAGACAAGTACTCAAGGATCATTTTTCCAGTGAGCTTCATGCTGTTCAACGCCGTATATTGGATCTTCTACG
>JABFOX010001683.1:0-12537 GCA_022817665.1 Axea sp. ZL-2020
TGATACATTAAACCGCATCTTAATAATAAGATTTTGGGATTTGCAATCATTGCATTCATACCTCGATGAGCAACATTTTTACTGCAAACAACGCCCGATACAATCTCACAATCATTTCTACTTCCGCCAGGTGATTTTTTTATTTGCACGTAATGTCTCACGTCCATATCATCCACGTCATGATATAAATTTGGACGAACGTGATCTACTATTTGATCGGCAATTTTAAGAATTGTTTCAGACCAGTTAAGAGATACTCCTTCTTTATTTAATAATTGCTTTACCAGAGAATCTTCGTGTTGTTTGTAAGCTGAACTAAAAAATGAATTTAAAAATTATATAAAATAAAATTAAATTAAGTATATAAAATATGAGTATACTAATACTCGATTTTTTATTTACTTTACTTTAATTTAATTTAATTTTATCATTAATTAAATTCATTAAATAAAAATTGTATTGTGTTATAATTATAAATAAGTAGCATTAAATTATTGGGAACATTATTATTTCAATTAAAAATAAAATATTGTAATTTACATTAATTGATTGTAAGCACTCATCTCGCCATAAATGTTGCGCAAGTTTTTAACTTTATGCCAACCATTTCTTCCCTTCAATTCTTCAACTTGCAACGAATCATTAAGAAGCTCATCTGAAACCTTTTGATCAGAATCATACATTTTATATGAATCTTCCTTATAATCATTTATAACACCATCATTACTATCAATAGATATTGTCGTTAAATCCTCTGATTGTGGACGTTTAAGAGTTACTATTGAGGACTCCAAATTTAAATCTAAATAAAAACTTGAACTTGATGAAGGTAACCGTCCTGTTGGTTGTATTGGAGGTTGTTTTGTTTCGTTTTCTGAATCTGATTATATAAATTTAAAATAAATGTAAATATATTTTTATTTATAATAAATACATTATTGCGTAAATGTAAACTTTGCTTTTGATGATTCTAGTTTATCACAATGATATTAATAATTTTTATAACAGATTACGAATTATACAAATTATGTTGATTTTTCCTTTTATTAATATTAATTTTCAATTACAAACTAATTAATGAATTAACTGACTAACAATTTTAGATACGAACATAAATTAATAATAAAACAGAATTGTATAATTATAAATATTAATTTAATTAAACTTCATGTTTTAAAGGCCTTTAAGCTGAAATCATTATAAAATAGCACAATCGAAAAACATTTAGGTGTATTTATACATGACATTATTATAATTTACCAGTAGTTGAATCATGTTGAGGAATAGTTTTAACCCAAGCAGGTTCTTGAGAATCACAACTTGTTTGGTTTTCAGATAGAAAATCTGTACTTTGGAAATTAACTTTGATAGGTTTAAAAATAGTAGTTGAATCGCTGAACGGTGTATCTGCGAGAATCGATTCGATAAATCCAGCTTCTAGAAGCGCTTGGCCAATTGCTATAGCTTGTATCCTACAAATAGTTCATTTATTATCAATTTAGTTATTAGTGACATTTTAATTTCTTTATTTATATAATTATTTCTTGAAACTAAATCAAACAAAGTTTATGTTCATTTCGTTCTGTAATTTACTGTATAATTAACTTAATGTGTATTGCATTAATTAAACATTCAAAAAAGAAAATAAAAAATAACAATAATATATGAAAAGAAATTATTAAATTAAGTAATAAATATTGAACGTTTCATCATTACCAAATTATTACAAAATTAATCATAGCGGATTTTTATTTAGATAAATTCATTTGTTTTAATACCTGGTTGCTGCAATATTTTGAGCAATCATCCAGTTTACCAATTCGCTTCCGAGGAAGCAATTCTGATAACTTTTTAATCGAATTCTATGAGTCTGTAATGTAATTGCATTATTTGATCGAAATAGTTCCTCGTATATCATTCTGAGAGATGCAGAATTTTGTAATGCAATTGCTCTTTCTTGCATTGACAAGTAACTATTCGTTGATCTAAAAAACAACTAATTATATTAAGAATATATTTCTGACATTTGTTTAAAACTGTAAAAACTTACCGTCCGAGTGCATACTTTTCTTCCATATAACCAACACTTGATCTTCTACTTACAAGCGCTTCATTTTTGGTACTGTCATCACTACATTTTTTGGACATCGGAGGTGAATCGTTACCATATTTGACTTGCAAGTCTTCTTGCAATGCTTTTAAATCTGCAGTTAAATCGCTCCTCATATCTAAAGATTGTAAGTATGACAGTACTACTTTACAGCAATATGTACATACTCTTAGATCACCTATACAAATTTAATTTTAAATCGTTTACAAATTACATTCGTAAACAAATGTTTTAATTTTGATAATTTTTAAATTATTTGGTATCTATTTAAATAGTTGTAATTGTTTAACTATAATGTAATGTTTTATTAATTGAATTTAATGTTGATATTTTTAATTTTACCAGTGCACCCCATAATTTTTCCTGGAATTTCATCACAGCAACATTTAGAACAAAATATTTGGCCACAGACACGACAATGATGTCTCCTTCTAAAAGTTGTAAATCGCTCTCCACATTCATAGCATTGTTTGCTCACACTATCAGGCATCCAATAACTTCTTAATTGAGTGTCTTTGTAAGATTGCAAGTTCTAAAATTAATGATATATTTATAACCAAAAATGTATCATATTAAATAATATCATTTAATCTTAATTCGAGGTTTGATTTTAGTTTTTAGATTAATTAACAGAATGTAAGAAATATAAAGATTGTTCATTATAATTTAAACTTTGATTACATCCATGTTGTGAATATTAAAGTATTGATTCTTTATGTAAATTACAATCAATTTTATGTTCAATTGTTTCCTTATTTAAATTTATAATGACACAATCTTAGAGGAAGATCAGATTTATAATATCAAGAAATTTACATATTGTTTGATTTAATATAATTATGTTACATTAAAATAAAAAATAATATTAATTAGTAAATTTTATAACAGTACTAATACAATTAATGTTATTTTAATTTTGTACAATATATATTTTTTTTAATAACATTTTTTTTATTCCTCTTACATTGCTTTTAAGAGCCACAATATTGCTAATCCGTTTCAGTACATTGGGTAAACTGCGTCCTTCAGAAGAGTCAATAGGAAAGCTCATAACACTAGATCTATCATCTTCAGGTGTTTTTTCAGGTGAATCTATATAAGAACTTTTATCTTCATTTGTTGGAGAAACAGATGGAACATTAGAACTTCCAGAACCTGTTATAATTAGACTAATTAATAACTTGTTAATATATTAATTATTAATGAATATCATTTAGTCAAATAATTGGTATTATTTATATAATTTTATATTATAAGAAAACTGAAACTTTCATAATTTACATTTTATAATTAGTTATAAATTATGAAATATTTTATTTAAAGTAAGAAATATAAATACACGTATAAGTCTATCCACAATAAATAAGTTTGATTTATTAATTTTAAATTATATGCTTTTGTGTTTATATTCACAATTAATTAACAGTGTTTTTCTTTCATTTTTTTAATTACATTCTGTATATTTAATAATTTAGAATTAAAAACAACACATTAAATAATTTTTATAATTAAATAACATATAAATTGTATTAAGAACAAATAGTTTTTGTTTAAATTCGTTTAGTAAAAAGATTTGATTTAATTAGCTCTAAATACCTTTATTTCAGTGTTAATGCAGAAAATGTAATTTTGTTGTTATAACAGATTAGATTTTTTAAAATTTTTCAATCACAATTAAATGCTTCGATTATTTTACATAACTGACTTAAATTAAAAATTAATGTAAAAAATAATATAATTTATAACATTAGAATTATTTAGATATTTTTTAATGATAAAATATAACGAGATATCACTTGTCATCATTTTATATTTATATATTTAATTATTTTTAATTTATTCCTCTTGATAAAATTATTTAGATAATGCCATTTACCATTTATTTTAAGCGTATTGCACAACAATATAATAATTACACATGCTTTTAAATTTGTCTTTAATTATTATTTTTTTTTTTTTTATTTTTAAACACATGAATATTTTCACTAATATATTTGTTTCATTTCACTCTGCAAATAATCTAATTTTGCTAAATAAAATTTCTCAGTATAATTATAATAAACGTTGTATAACAAGTTAATATTTGATAAACAAATTCACAAAACTTTGATGATATTTAGAAACAAACATTTATAACTTATAAATAAAATATAAAACGGTAAGGTTAGAAAACGAACTTGCCTTTGGTGAAACTGAATATTTTTGAAAAAAATGACGCAACAGCGGGTGGACTTTCTTCGGGGCTTAACGGAGCGAATTCCGTTAATTTTGTTGGAGAATTCATATTTTTATTCATTTTAAGTGCGACTTCGTAAAACGCGTTGGTATGACCTCAAAGCGGAATATAAGTCCGTCTGTAAGTCACGCGCACAAATCGCGAAGTATTTTCCTTGTTGCACTTAAGTGTCACCATTTTTCGTTAAACTTCACCTGTGCGTGTTATGTACGTGCTCAATTATCACAGATAAACACATGATTACGGTTAGAAATTTTCTAACCTGTTTATTTTGGATTTTTGACAGATTCTCAGTGCTGACAACAGAATAGCAAATGATTGTTGTTTTGATGGTGGTAACACTGATAATTACGAATATGTTATTAAGTTATCATTACACAGTTTTGCAAAGTATTTTTTTTTTTAAATCGTCATTACGAATTTAATAAGTATTTACTTTTTTTTATTTAAAGACAAATGTAATTTTTTTTTAATACAAATACATTCAGATATTACAATTTTAAAAGTTTTATTTTGTATGAAAAAATAGATGTAAATAAATTTGAAAAATTTATGGTATTTCTGCTGTTTAATGTTGAAACTAAGTTAAATTGAAGTTAAAGAAATTTTTTTCTATAAACATAATAATTAAAACATATCATTTTAGAATAAAAAATTTATTATTTAGATTTAGAATGAAAATATTTAGATTTTAAGATACCCTGTGCAAAAAAAAAGTATCAAATTTTTAAACAAATTTGATACTTTTAATACAAAAATATTCGTATACTTTAATACAAATACTTTATACATTAATACTTTATACATACTGTAATACAAAAAAAAATGATTTGAATATTACATTTTTACATTCTAATGTTATAAGTTAAATTTTATAAATTCCTTAATATTGGCCTATTTAATGCACTATGTATATTGAAACTGTTAAGTAACTTAGGCAAACTCGCATTGTGATGATTCTGGATAGATTAGATTTAGTTGTTAATTAGTCGAACTTGGATTTGACTGCTTTACTCGATAATCGAGTACCTCCTCATTTTTTTCTTATTTCTGCCGATCGATAAGCATCAATGATATGTAACTTTTGGTTTTAAAATGATAAGGAATTAAAAGTAATTGACAAATTTTTTGAATACATAAATTACTGTTAATAGTTTGAAAAATATATATATATTTTTTCCAACTTGAACAGTAAAGTGAACTGCAAGGACCATTCAATAATTCTTTAGAAAAGGAGAGGAAAGCAATATAATTAATTTTGGTCAGATTTATTTTTTATTGTTTCGTATAATCATCCATTTAATGGTTATAGCTGAAAATTTAACCATATTCTAGTGAGAGCCGACGCTTACTAAAAGCAAACTTTTTTCGAATGCTTGGTGAGTCATACCTTGCTTTTTTTAAGGATTTATTGAACACCCTATGCATTTCTCAACCGTTCTCAATAAACAAAGATTTGCTCAACAAACAAACAAATAAACAAGTATGTTGGATATTATTTGTTTTAAACACAGTCATTAAACTGTATAATAATTACAAATTAAAATCACATTTACCAGATATTAATTATTCTATTTCAGGTGCAGTATTACGTAAAAGTTATTTGTGTATAATAAATACATACAAATTTCATACAAAGGTAGTCACAATTTAACACAATAATAGAAAAATGAATACACAAGAGTATAAAAGCTTTGGAACACATCAAGTAATAAGTAATTTAAAACTGAAACATTTAAAAGTAAAAAAATGATTGTAAAACAAGTTACAACATTTCGCAAACTTATTTACGAAGCACAATACTCATAAATAAATTAATTAATAACTTACAACCTTTGCAAAATAAATAATTTGTAGCCTTTAAACTGCAAATGTTCATTCACTCTATTTGAAAACATTAATGAATTATATTTAAAAAAACATTAAGTATACGAAAGATTAAAATATATAAACATACTAATAAAACGATTAAGCGCACGAAATCATCGGGTAACAATACCAAATTTGCTATATGTAATGGAAAGCTTTATTCGTGATTCAGAGTATGGATTGGATTATTTAACCGAAATATAATGTTCTTAAGATATGCGAAATGTTGTTTTTTTTTTCAATGTTTTTTTTCATTCAAATTTTTTCAATGTTGATACATTATAAATTATAATAGACCTCGGAATATTTATAATGGTGCGGTGGATTTTTAAATGATCAATATAAATCAATTCGTTGCGGAAATTGAACAATTTCAGAAGGTTGTGAATCAAATTATTGAACTTTAATAAGCAAAAATCATACTAAAACAGAAAAACAGTGGAACGCCAGAAATAGTTATGAATTTAAGGAACAAACAATTTGTTACAAAATGTATTTTTGATTAAACGACTAAGATGAACACTAATTTAGTGAAATATTGGAGAAGTCAGATTCAAAGTTATCAAATTAATGTGTATGTTGAATATATTGAAATTTTCAAGTTCTAATGTTTCACACTCCGTACTGATTATTTAAATTATTTAAACAGAGATTGAATTGAATTGGAGCTATTTACATTTTATGAGTATATCCATATTGCTCTTTCTAATCTACCTACTTTTTTGTGAAATGTAAATAGGGGCCAGTCCAGTGTAGTTATACAATGAAATATAAACTTCACATCATTGAAAAAAAGGAGGTTTTTTGTATTTATACATTTAAAATTAACTTTCATCATTTTTGAATGCTCTTAATAAAACATAATATTTAGATATCACAGATTCGTGTGGTTTCCATAGCTTTATAACACAAATTCAAGTTTGTCCGCCTTATTCCCTTCCGACCACAGAAGGTAGCTTATCTTTTGGCGTAGTAATATACCGATCCATTAAGCTTACGGCAAGCCATTGCGTCTAATTTATCTATCTCTGAATGATTACAAGTAAAGTTTACAGATGACATGGTAAACGGATATTCAAAGGATAAGATGAAATAAAAAAATAAAAACAGATAAATTATATTACGCAATGTCATATATAATTTGTACCGAGTCTTTATTATTTTAATATAATATACGAAAACGAAGAATTTTGAAAAAATGAATTGTATTTTCATTTGTAAAATTCGTTGAGCAGTGTATTTTAAAAAATTGTTTGTGTAATTTTACTGCAATTCTTCTCTCATTTATATATTCAATTTCCATGAAATTTCAAATAATAAATGTGTTAAAGTACACATAATTATCCTTTTTCAATTACACATTAATTAAAAATTAAGTTTAAAAGAGAATAAAAATGTAATTCTCAGGAATCTGTACTTTACAGTTTATGTATAGAGCGGTGAAAAATACTTAGTCTTATTGAAAATGGAAACTGTAAGGAGAAAAAGAAAAAAAAATTAAAGTTTGTTTAACAGATACCACTACAATATTTAATTTTATTACTTTTAATAATAAAAAAGAACGTGGAAGTTCATTTATAAAATATACGTTTATATATTTATATAAATATTTTTTATCACTTTTAAAAACAGTTCAGAAAACTTTTAATCCTTCATTTCAAATAGCTATAAATTGTTGTGTTTAATTTAATACCAAGTAAATTTATAAAATAAGAATTTTTTGTTACAATTAGAGCAACATAAAACTGCATTTTTTCATTCTTAATAATATATTTGCAATGTTCGGTAGTAATGATAATTTTAAGTTAATATATCAGGAAGCACAGCTTGCTTTTTACAACAAAATGTTTCATAGATTTGTAATTTTCTTGAGAAGGTTCTCATTCTGCTTAATTCTGTAATTTATTTGTGCTTGAAATTTTATTAAAAATGTTAAAATATTAAAAAACTCGCCGGTATAAAAATATACAAACAGTAAACAGTATTAAATTTATTTCTCCATAAATAAAATAAATAATCAGGTTTTTTGTAATATAATTATCCTTATTATATTAATTATAAATAATTCTTAAACCAGATTTTACCAAAAGAATATTTCTCCTTAAAATCATGTTTATACTTTCAAGAAAATTACTACTATATTTTTTTAATTAAATTTAACTTGTGAAATTTGAACGGTACATTAAAAGTTCAAAAGTAATAATAAATTATTCATTAACAAAAGTTAAGCTATTCGATGTAAAAAATTACTTCGTAAAAGCTGGTCGGTTAAAAAATTTAAAGTAATGAAAAATGAATATAACTAATTCTTAACTATCAACCCATCATCATTTATATAAGTATTATTAATCTTTTAATGTTACTTTTTCATTAGATTAAAAAATACATATATCCTAACAGCCGTATTTAATGTTCCAATAATAAATGTGTAATGAAACCGTAAGTAACGCAATGAAAAAAATATATAATAGATAATTTTACAAATATTGTTAAAAATACTAAATATTTATAATATATTTTTATTTATATTAAAAATACTTAAATAAAACTCAAATAGATTTTTAATCTCAAGATTTTTAATCCCGAACACCTATTAATTTTTCTTCACGTGAATTTTTAAATAACAAAATTTGACACTAAAAAGAAATTGTAGCAAGATGTCTATGAAACATTCAGAATGAAAAATGACATCATGCAGGTTTATGTAGGTATACTAGGGTATAGAAATGAACAATTTATAGCAGATATCAAATCTAAACGATGTGGAGCTATTAAGGAAAAGTATTAGCATGAGTATAGTCCCCAAAGCCATTGTCAAGTACATTACATATCGCGATCGATTGCAATATGTACCGAATCAATGCGTCCGTTGAAACATTTAATGCTTCAACTATAATTGACAGTTTCGCTTTTTTATTTAGTTTTTCAATCTGCATAAAATTATTTAATGCCTTTTTTTATTTCAGTTGCATGATGTGTTGTTCTTTATTTTCTTTTTTTAACAAATAAAGTATTTCGTATAATTTTATATGTTTGGTGTTTTTAAAATTATAAATTTCACTTATGGTATGTAAAATGCAATGCTTTTGAAAAAAAAAATCTTTCAGTAAAAAATTAAAACAATGTATAATTCTTTGAAGTATAGTTTTATGTAACAAACTTCAAGCTGACATTTAAAATAAAGAATTATTGATCAATGAATAACGAGGCTTTACAATTTTTATAATAATATTCTTCATAGTTAAACGTATTTTAACTCTATTATTTATTGAAAAATTATTATCTTAATTTAACTACAGAATAATTGATTTACTTTTTTATCGTATGAAAATATGCACATAATTCATAAATGAACATCATTTGCATTTTTAATACAATATAAACGATTATAAAGAAATGATTATTAAAAAAAGACAAATATAACTTCATTTTATCATATACTGTATATTATGCACGTAATTATAAATGTTACATCGAATTTGAATTAATATTTAATTAAATAATTATGTTAATTAATTATAATTACATAAACACACTTAAAAAAATCTTTAATTTAAGCAAGTGTAATATTTTGAATTCATTAAAATTATGTCTTACTTAGATTTCAGTTCTTTATTTAAAGTTTTATTAAAAAATGTATATTCAACATTGTATCATTTTTGTTAATAATTTTATATATATATTAATGTTTATTATATTATATATCATAAATTAAATATAATTAATTAAATTAAAATAAAATTTATACATATTTATTTTTTGCACATATTCCGGGTCATTTATTGTAAAACTTACAGTAAAATTTGTGTTGTAAGGAATCTAAAGTGTAAAATTAGTGTTGGATAGACACACATTATTATATAATTTTATCTAATTTACGAAATTATTTATTCATGATTATATGTATAATAATAAAATAATATTTTATTATAATCAAAAGTCAAAATCTCGTTGAAGATATATAAGATTAAAAACAGTTTTTTATTATGTTAAAAATTGTAGAGGAATGACAGAGAAACTATATTATTAAAAAGTCGTTTATTTCTGTTATCAAGTTTAATGTATTTTCTATTTAATACAATTTAATAGAAATTGGTAATAAATTATAAACGTATTCATTGGATAAGTTACTAATTTTTATAAGATGTATTTATTCATAATATTATGAATAATTAAACAAAATAAAATAAATAAATAAATACAATTTCTCACGTATATTAATTAAAACTTTTTACAAACAAGAACTATATTTTCAATTTTTTTTAATCAAAAATGAAAATTTATTTTGTACAAATTTGAATTATTTAATGAAGTGTTATATTCTAAAATGTACTACATATTATTCAAATCACTAACATTTCTAATGCTTAGATAATAAAGTTACATTACTTTTTTTAAATCTTAGCATTTTTCATTTAATACATTTACTCATTAATCGTGACATTTCATGATCTTAAGATAATGCGTGCAAGTTGTTAATTCCTATATGTATTACGTCTGTATAAATAACAATAGTAATTTATTTTATACATAATTTTAATTTATTATGACACGAATAATAATATATACCTTTAAGAACATTATTGATGTTCTTCCCAGCATGCAGCAGAGACCAGTTTTTTTTTTTTATTAAAAATTATCTTTTTCTTATTACAAATAAAGTAATAAAAATAATTAAATTATAAAAATAAACCAATAAATTACGTATAGCTGTTTGGTAATTACTAACATATATAAAGTATGGTTTATATATATATATATTATTTGTTATTTGTTATTTATTGATAACTAACAAAGTTAGTTCTTATAATAAACCGTTTACTTTTTCTTGAAATAGCTAATTGGTTAATCTATAATATTGTTTATCATTATTCTAATCATACCAATTACACGGTGCAAAAAATTCATTAAAAAATTACTACACCATCCTCCATAGCGAGGACAAATTAAATTCGAAACGAAATGTAATGATCATTCAAATAAAACAAATAACAAACTTTTATTTGAACGAACTTTACATTTCATTTCGAATTTTTTATCCCTTTGTAAGACAATGTTGCAATTTTGTTTAAAATTTTTTCATTTTTGTAATGATATTTATTTTTTGTATGTTAATTTAAATTATAAAACAATGCATATTTCGCTATTATAATATTTCCCAAATGCGTTATGTAACAAATTTACCTGGCTGCAAAGAAATTTGATTATAAACTCGCAATTATGTCAAACGTACATTTGAATTTTGTTGCCAAGAAACAATCATTGATTCAAAGCACACATAAATTGATAAATATATGCAATCAAATGTTTATTGTTTAATTATACGTCATGCGAATTGAAATTTTCTGGAACTGGAAAAAAATATCCCTAAACATAAATAAAACTTATACTTGTTGTATACCCTTTACAATTTTTCAGTTCAAATGTTCTTTGGTCATTAAGTAATGATAGAGAATGAAAAATGATGACCGACTATGAAGAATCTCCTGTAGAATTTGCAATTATTTTACGTCTTCTTACACAGCTCATAATTTTATATTAAACATTTTTAAATAAATGTATAACCCTTTTAAAAGCAACATAAATGAAACGAATTAAAAACAATATCTTTTTTAGTCATCATCGACAAATGTCTAATATTTATATTAATTTCCATAAACCCTTGATTTCATTTTATTCTTTTCCATTTCATACTTATTTTACACACTTTGCCAAATTTGATTAAAAAATTTGCTTCCCCCACGTCTCTATTTGTAAATTTAAAAGATCTTTTATTTTTTTTTTTTCATTTATTCATTGCATTCACTTTTCCTTGCTTTTTTAATAAATGGAAAAAAAAGGGGGGGGACTGAAATAGGATCAAATATATAAACGTTAAAAGTCCGGCCGCAGAATTTGGATAGATTCTGGAGAGGACGAATTAATAAAAGAGGCATCGGAACGATGACTGGATCTGCAAGGCAGCTCGATAGACTGAGTACCGGGACTGGGTCAAACGGCTTCCAATTCGACATTCGAACTGGCTCACCGCTCAAAAGCGACGGCGGCTCCCTAGCTATACATGCACGTGCACCCCCGCATCTGCGCAGGGGTGTTCGATAGAGCTCGGCTGTACGTAAAGCTCTACATCGAAGCCAAGGCGGATCCGAGTCTTACTAACGTCTCGCGCCCCAGTCACATCGTCGAATGTGACCGTAACGCGCGGGTCGCGACCGATAAACGCTTGCAACAAACGCGGTTTCGTGACGTAAAACGTCAAAACGCCGAGAACCGATTATGCGATGGGAGAAGGCAAGAAGGCTCGTTCCGAAACGAGGTAACG
>JABFOX010001684.1:0-12536 GCA_022817665.1 Axea sp. ZL-2020
GTGATAAATGGGAAGGAGACTGAAGTAACGAGCCCATGTGCCATTTATCGGTATCAATTCTTGCGCCACCTGATTCTGATAAAATAATAATGCAATGATGTGCGCGACTACGATCAACATTACTATCCGGCAGACAATAGCAAAACCATAGTGCAGTTCTTTGTTGCAGGCCCACCAAGTAGCCGCTCCCAAGAAGATGAGAAAATAGAAGGCACCTTCTACAGAAGGCTGTAAAGACGCCACAAGACACAGTGATGCTAAAACGACATAAGTGCCGATCGTTCCCAGGAAATTTATTATCTGAAAAGCAGTATTTTTAAAAATTTTTTTATCTTAAACTTAACTTTGCTTTTTGTAAAAAAATTATTACTTTTGTGGATGTCTCCTCAGTCTTTTTCCTAGGTGGTAATATGGACGAGCTTTCGTCATCGCTTCTAGCAGGATTAAACGTGAGTCTTCGACAAATGATGTATAGTAAAACAGTCGTTGGGAAAACTACACATTCTGGCGTTAACCAGAAAAAAATTTCCCACACTGACGCGTTATCTAGTCGAACTAATCCCAAATGCCTCAGAAGTATTTCTAAAAATTCACCTAAAATTAAAAAAAAAACAGTTAAAACAAATGTAAGAGAGAAAATCAAATCTATATTTATATCAAGCAAAAATTATACATTTTATTTATCATTATTCTAAAAAAAATAAGCAGCACGATGTGAATATATAACAATAGTGTATGAAAAGTGTTCATAAAAATAAAAACAGTTAAGATATTCATTTAAAATGCAATAAATTACCATGTTGTAAAAGTATGAATTTGAATCGCGATTAACAATAAACTAATTTTGATTATTTTTAATATATAATTTAAACTAATTATCGCAACTGTTTTACTATGTCTGTAAAATTTTGTTCAATTTTTATCATTAAGTTTTTTTCTGTTGTATCTATCTACAAATATTAATCAGATTGTATTCTCAATATTATTTTTAAACTGTCATTGTGAATAAATTTTAATACAATTTGTATAAAAAGCATACAATGAAATACAATAATTTCATATTACATAATAAACAATTTTAAAATTCATTAACTATGCAAACAAATTTTTATATTTTCGTATGATATTGTCAACTTTACGCTTTACAAAAAATAAAAGATAAAATTAAAATCAGTCAGAATGTGTGATTTATTTAATTCAAATTTAAAACAAACTGTATGGTTTCATTGTGCATAGTCTTTAATTTATACATATTTATTTCACTAGATATTTTACCATATTCATTTACACTTAATTCAATTTAACATAATTTAACAATGTGTCATTAAATTAAATGTTAAAATTATATATATATTCATATATATAACATTTGAAATTCTCGAAGCAATAACGATATAAAATAAGCAAAATCAAAAGTATTTCGTTATATTGAAATAAATGAATAAATTCTTTTGAAAGTTAGCAATACATTTTTTGGCTTTCCCACTTAATTTTCTACGCTTCATCAATACTTACAGTCTTTTAAAAAATGGCCATACGGCGGTAATGCTAAAAGTACAATGTGAAACGTAAATTGTGTCAAACTGACAAGGAACGATAAGCAGATGCTGACTTTGAGATATCGCCCAGTGTGTCCATTCATGCTTTTGAACGTCGGTACCGGCACCATCGGTGAGTACAACATCAGTGCCAAGTAGACCAGAGAGAGTCCCGTCGGTCTCCATATTGTACCTGTTTATCATTTGAAACAAACAAGGCCAATTAAATTCTACACATTCATACATTCTTCACTCTATCTTTTGTTCAGTATTTCTTAGATAATCAAAATAATTGTTTGCAATAATCAAAATGATTGCGTGTTTCTTTTATCATTAACATTTAATAATTGTGGGAAAAGACAATAATAACTGATTTCTTGTTACACTTTGAAGGTCTCGGCTAATTGAACCAACGCTGTTTGAAAATGATTTTACATTGAAGTTGGTTTAAACTTGTCAAGTTGAGTAAATCATGTCTGTGATTTAAATAACGAGTAAATTCATTTGAAAACTTATTTAGCCGAGTGGAATTTTTAGCTAAGTGATTGGTACTTTATTTTAACGCGCTCTATTTTACTCACATGCCGCAAGAAGGACTGGATAGGCAATTTTCAAAAGTACCAAATTCAACCAGTACTTCCCCATTTTGCTATTCTGAAATAAGAAAAACACGTTGTTAAGTAATGGCTGAGTTGGGTGATTGTTTCAATGAATTGTAAAAAGAAAAATGTTAAGATAATTTGTAATTAATTTACTCATAACAGTAGATATATTTTAAATGATTGATTATAAGTAATACAATTGTGTATGAATTGTTACAAATTTTTTACAAGTTAGCTCTTCTTTAATTTCTTGCCTAATTTTAAAAACTAATTCATGTTGTTCATAACTCAGTCCATGACTTTCATTTTTCAGAATACTACAATATTTGTAAAAATGGTCTGTTATAAATTGGTGTACTTTTCAAAGGAAGCAAATATTGCACTTCATCTTTTTCAGCAACGTCCTCACACGCTACGAATAACTTTACAAATTAATTACATTCGCGTTGTCATCAAATCATAAAACCATAATTCACTGTTCAATTCACATTGCGAATCAAATTTAATCCTAAACATGCACCACAGTCGACGATATCAATTCAACAAGATTTCATCAATTCTCTCAGTTGAAATCAATTTTAAATTTTCTTTAGTGCCAAATTGTATGCTCCTCGGATGAAGCTTTCCTTCCGTACAATCATAAAAAGGAAGAATAGTCTTGGCACAATAAAAGATACCATTTAATTGAAACTGTAATAAAAGCATCACTTTCGGTCTGAGCAAAACGCTTTTTCTTCAACATTAATTCTCAAAGCAATTCCGCATTAATTCTCAAAGTCATTTCGTGCAGAGCAAAGTATTTTTGAACGCGGTACTCAAATCTTGATAAACCCACTAATGATCCATGCATGCGAAATTGCACTGTTACAAATGTGTTATTAGACACGATGAAACTCAAAAGCTGAAAGCTGGCGATCGATAGGAACGACGTAGGTATAACTAACTGCTGCAACGAAATGCCTACAGCCGTCTTCTATTTCAGCTCGTAAACAAATCAAATAAGGTACCGTTTTTCACAAAAAGCGGACAAGAGAGTCAGAAGTGCATCGGAATAGGGGAAAAAATTGATTTCAAAAAAATCGTCCCGTCATGAAAGTGAAATTTGTCGAGGGAAGTCAGACAAAACGATTGTGGCCGTGAAACGCGATTTGTCATAATTTAAACACGTCAGCTCCGGTAAACGCGTTATCAAATGAAACGCGTCGGCGATGAAACCGATACGCGTGCTGCGGATCCGGCTGGAATTTTATTTCCGGAAACGCCGGGCCAAAATTCGGCGACGCGCTCGGGGCCGCTCCTCAGTGTGCTTAATTACACGGTTTATAATCGTATTGTATCTTTTAGCGAAAGGCGCGGCTGCAACCCCACATTTTTATCGCGACACGAAAAAACGCTGCGTGACTTACGATCAATGAAACGGAAAACCAACGAAACGCACTGTCTGATTTATTTCACGACGCGTCGTTTGTTTACAGATTCATTTAAGTTCGCGTGTATCCTTAATGGGGTTCGGTATTTTTATAAACGAGCAATTTAGTCCGCTTTGCTTGCAAGCGTTCCTCAAAATGACGAAGTATTTACATTTGATGAAAAAATGTACATGCTACTTTTGATATAAAAAGCGACATTGCGTTCTTGCATAATCCAATGAATCAAATAAATTAGATAGACGGAGTGTGCAGTAATTTATCTCGTTGAAAAAGGTTTTCACGATCGCAATTGACCAAAGAGAACTTTCTCTAATCAGCTTTTTGCAATGATTTTGCTTTGCGATGATGAGGCGTGTAATTAAATTAATGTGAATCGTCCCTTTGTTTGCAATATTATTAGCGTACGAATATACACGAGTAATGATTTAAAAACAACATTGCTCGATTAATCGCTTTGCCTGTGGATAAATGGTATTGTTGCTCATTTTTATTAACACTCAATTGTAAACAATTGTGTTTGTTTATTGAATTTGTTATTGTGCATAAGCGAGTGAAATTCAGAACTCAAATAAACTCTCTCGACTAGTTCATATAAATTGGTTTTGAGGAATGATTTAATTCGTTTTAAAATACTTTGTTTCTCTTTTAGACAATGTACTAAATCGCTATATAATTTTAATTCCTTTGATTAGATTTTAATTGTTTAACAATATAAACATAATGTTTTTGTTTCTTATAACATTAGTATAGCTATCAACTGACAATATTTTTGAACACAAAGAGAAAAGTTTGCAATAAAACTGTAACAAACTAAAATATAATTTAAGGCGTGCTAGTAAAAATACATTCTCATATTTGAAAATAAAAAGAAATAGTAAGAAAATACAAATTACAATAAAATGTTTGATACATGAATATAATGTTAAAACTTCATTAATTTGTATTATATAATATTTAAAATATACCTCCCAAGTATCTAAATTTAAATTATATAAAAAAATTGGTGTGTAAAAATATAAATTTATCTTTCACATTACATTTTACTATTTTAAAAGCAATATGAATGGTTTCTAATAATATCGGTAATGTTCTCCTTGAAATAACAATGAGATTTTCTTTGTGGAACCAACAGATTATCGCTAACATCTGTTTGATTATTCATATAAATGTATACACACTTTAACTTATTTAATTTATTTATACGCAATTATATAATGCACATTTAGTGCACTTGACATATTAATTGCGTAAATGCAAAATATATGCATTTGCATAATATCAACGAACACTATACATTTCTTTAACTTAGAATTACTATTGATTTAACAGGTTTCAGCGTCATTATTTACATGTTGAAATAAGAGATGTGACAATCTTAAAACATTCTTCAAAGTTCTACCATTTTGTAAATAATCAAACATTCAATGCTTAATTAGTTAAATCAACTCATTATTTAACTTCATCTAAAATTACACACGACATTAAATGTTTTCTTGATTTTGATATTTCAACTGAAAATGTACCTTAAATATTATTTTACTGTAAGAAGCAATTCTCTTTAGATTACTGATCTTCGATGACAGTTATGAAAGTTTTATATGAACAAAGTTAAACATGGTTACCGTTCCTTTTGTGACTTATAATTTAGTCTAAAGTTCAGACTATAAATGATCTTTGTAACTAAACATTATTCTATTATTTTCCATTTGTAGAAAGAGTCATGAATTGTGGCTGACATGACTAAGATAAAGAGGTAAAAGACAATTAAAAGAGCATTCGTTATTAATGAAGCAACTGTTGCATAATTATGCACAATTGTTTATAATGATCACATATAACTACATAAGTTATTTTTATATAAAAAGTTAACTGGGATTTCCATCTTCAACACTTTTGTTATCAAAAATCACGTTTTTAATTCCAATATAATCAAAATTAAAAAAATTGGCAATTATAAACTTTTTAATTATCAACAATATTAATTTATCAATTTTAACCATTTGTCTCAATTATTATTTACATTTAACTGCATATGGTCATAAAAGAAAATAAGTAAGATAGCAGGTAAAACCAGATATCAGATTTCATTACACACGTATTATCTTTCTTACGTCAGAGAAGAGAAACAGTTTTTTGTAACTTTCATACGAGACCGAATCCGTGTAAAAGCAACAAAATTTAGAAGTGGATAGCGTTTATTTTTATGTTTATGCATTAGCGTGTGGGATTTTAGAACCAGAGGCTAAGATCTTTAATAAGACGCTGAACTCGATACGGTTCCTTTTACTTCGATGCAATTATGTATATGCATATATTTCGTTGACATAACACGTTTCAATACTTTCATTATTAATTCATTCGTTATGACATCATGAGTGAAGTAAAATTATGATCAGTGAATAATAAAAATAAGTTATATTATTATCATACATTTAAAGATACAAATGTTAGTTTTTGCGAATCAGTTAATTGATGTATAAATTATGCTTTATGTTTTTAAATTATTGCCGTAATAATGTTATAAAAAGGTATACAATTTCTTAAATGCCTCCAAATTTGTAAGATAAAACATGAATTATATGTAAAGATACATACTTATATTCCATAATGTCTTTTATTAATTTTTAACATTGATCTTATTTTATGATTAGTTCATTTTGTAAGCAAAAAGTTCACACTAAATTATAACTGAAGTTCTAACTTTTTATTGAAAATGAGTCATTTTGTTATTCAGAAGAGAACTAATGAAAATACAATTTAAACTTTGACTTGACGAACTTGAATCTCTTTATAAGTAAGAGTATTTTAATTGTATGTATATTTATTACTGCGATTTCTATCCTTTGAATAAATATTTATTTAGTGGTCATGACTAAAAACTGCAAATACTGCATTTTATTCTATTAATTGAAACTTTCAAATTGCATAACGAAATATAATTAAAAATTATGAATCATCATTAGAATAATCATTATTAATTAATGTTGCACTGTATTACTAAGTATTACTAATTTTTTACTAGTTTGTTTATTTTATTTTGAATAAAGTGAGAAATTTGTTCCAAAAGCAAAGAATGACTCGTCCTCTAAATGTGTTCATCATTACAACCCCTGAACGAATAATCACAATGAAATTTAAAATCATGCCATAGAGGCGTTGTCTCAGCTTTTGTGTCCAAATCAGACGCGTTTGTAAATTCAATACACCTTTCTCCTTCATCGATTCAATAATTTATCGCTGGTCATTCTTGCTTTACGAGCTTATCTTACCGACGCCCTTCGGTTACCCTCTCGCCTTCCCCATGCGTTCTAGTTTACTTTACTCTGCTCAGTTTCATTCTCAATATTACACCCCTCTCCATCCCTTTTTCACAAAAATCAAATTGAATCCTGTTTAATTGAAACCATTAAAATAATTAATCCGATGAGTTATTTCTGCAAAAAAGATAATCAATTAAAACGAATGGAAAAATAACTATACTGTAACGAGACCTTATTCAAAGAATACGACTTAATATTGGCATTCATTAATTAATGCAAGTCAACTGTCAAATTGCATTTTTGGTGCGTGTAACATGCAACACTGAAGATACAATTAAGAAATTAAGTTTAACATCTCGCAAGCTGTTCTTATTATCTTTTTTCAATAAAACAGCTATAAGATTTTTAATGCTGCTATATTAATAAACAGAATGAATTTTTCTACGAATAATTAATTAAAAACTTCCTTAAATAACTATATAAACAATTTTTTTTAATGATACTTTTATTAGTATAAAATAATAACATATGATAAAGTACAAGATTATTCAATTATATAAATAAAAAAAATAATAAAACAAATTATAAATGACAGTTTTATTACAAGTTGAATTTGTATGATAAATTACACAGTAAAATAATTTTACTAATTAATTGTACATTAGAGAAACAGGGCAAATATTTCAATCTAATATATCTAACGTTTTGATTAAGTTTATTCACTGATGTAATGAGCTGTAAAATTCTTTGAATCGTGTCAGCTACGTATACTTTGGATGTTAATATCATCGTTCCAAAATAAACTGTTGCAATGCAGTGACACAACTTTGCTATTACATAGAATTGCATTTTTTTATTTGTCTTCAGTCATTAAAAATGTCAATAAATGGACAGATATGTACTACAGATAAAAGTGACGATAATACCAATGAATAAACTCGCCAACTCCTTATTCTAAACGCTATTGTGATTTCAATAATTATTTATGCATGTAGTTTATATTTAGCAAAGTAAGTTCTTTTGTGACAATCAAATAAAATGTATGTCTAGTATTACACAATGAAAATTTATTCTGTTTATAATCACTTTTTAATACTTAATGTGTTTGATGAAATTCATCTTGTTATGATGCGTCTAGTGAATTTCTTCTGTTGAAATAAACTTGAGATCATCCATCGATAATTTATTTTTTATCACACAAATGTGCGTAATTTTACACTTCTCAGGTTCTTTCCAATACACAACTTATCATACCGCTGCTTCAAGGTTGTATTACTTATAATCTATGTATTGAAGTACTAGAGGATATGAATATTTTTTATTATTCTATGTCAATTAAAATTTGATTTCTTATCATCCAAATTCTTTATAAACATTTTCAAAATTTTAGATAAACATGATATATAATGTACATTAATTTTAAGTAAATTAATGTGAAACGTTATGTAACTTGTTAAACACGTGTTAATTAAAATACACATCTTATATAATTTGATATTACTATAAAACTGTGTTTATTTTATACTAAAAATACGTTTTAAAGCATGTGTATTCAATAAGTAGTAAAATACGTTTTTAAATTTAAAATCAAGTTGTTTATGGGGACATTAATGATCAATATACTTTTGGAATAATGCCAACAATGCAATTATTATTATGGTAGTCTGGTTACATTAACTCATAAAGGTGGAAAATGTCACCACCATTTCTTTTTTAACTCATGTATTAATGTTTAATACCTCTGTATCTATAAAAATAAAATATTATACATAAATTTTTTGTATTATATACATTTTTGAGATATAATTACACATCTTATAAAAAACCATTATTTCTTTTACAAAAACACAAATTATTTATATAATTAAAAATTCCACTTTAATTAATATCTAATTTTTTAATTTACTTATTATGAAATAATTTAATTTAAATTATAATTTGATCTTCTACAATTTCATAGCAATCATACACTTACTTACATATTTGTAAATCAATAATTTTTATTGACAAAACTTACATATATAAACTAAAATATATAACAGTAAATGCTTCATTGCAATATTCAATATTAGTGCAGCATAAAAGAATGTTTACAAGATATTTGGCATTTTAAGTCCTGTTATTAAATACTTAAAACTTTGATAATATTTATAATAAATATTGCAAATTTTACAGATTTTTACAAAATAATCAACTTCAACACAAAATAATTTAAAAATGTATATGATAATTATTATGACAATATTGTGAAAACTATTAATCAAACATTATTATTATTTTTTATTAAGATAAATTACACAGTTTTATGTAAATGAAAATAAAAATTTTCAATTTAAAACAATTGAAATTAAAAATTAAATTAAAATTTCTTCCCTTTTCAGTTTTATTATTAACAAGAACAATAGTAAGAAATAAATAACAAATTTGAAAGTAAAACATAAAATATAATATATAAATATTATATAAAATATATATTTAATAATAATAATAAATTCCATTTGAAACTGTTTTGATATATAAAATATAATGAATAATTTGAACCTTGAATTAATAATAATAACAGTAATAATAAATAACAATGATGATCTGATAAGAAAATTTTCAAACAACTAACTGTGCATCAGTTATCAACAACATAATAAATAGTAAAATATACCTATGAAGTGTGTAGGCAAGAGCAACGATTAAAAATACATTTTCTCCTCTTCTTCTTTCTCCTTGTTATGAACGACATACGAACATCAAACGTTATTACTTCTTATCTTTGTCACTTTTACTCATCTCTGACCCTTCCTTGATATTATAATGTGGAACGGTAATAAGTTCTAATTTTGGTAACCAATTTAGAACAAAGTATTGTTAGCAAAAGCAGATAAAATTTAAATATTCATTGTTTTGTACAAATACATACCGGAATAAATTTGAAAATAAAATGTTTTTCTAAAATAAAATTACATAAATATTATTAAATGACAGATTTATCAAAAAAATGTCAATACAATAATTTTGCAGAAACAATGTCTTTTATGACACACATTCTTAACGTTATTACGTTTTACAAAAAGTGCAAGTATAATTTTCTTGACATTTAAATGTCAAAATTAAGCAAATTAAACAAAATCACAATAACCACATGAGTACGGAAAATGAAAACACTAAGATCAGTAAATCGCGAACCTATCTTTCATCCGGAAGCACTGAATATTTTGATGTCATCACACAGCCGGCATGCCAAATACTGAATCACTGACTATGAGGTTGGAGCGTGAGCACTCATTATCCGTAACATTATACAGTAGTGTTTTGCTGTTTCTCTCACTCTTCACGCAGACTTGTCAGTTAAATAGAGAAAGAAAGCTTCTGTGATGGTACACACGACAGTGCATGTTCACACTGTAGTCTTTCTAAACACAGGTTCTGCCATGTTGCTGATGAATAGATTTAAATTTGATATTTAAAAAAGAAAAATTGTACAATAAAATCATTCACTGAAGTAATTAATATTATGAATTAATTTAAACACATCTATTTCAAATGAGTTCAATGTGCTTTTGAATAATAAAAATGTAAAATAAATGCATTAAATATAAGTATTCACATGTATTTGGATAAATTTTAATACTTTTAAAAAATTAAATTTATAATTAATAAATTTTAATCAAATGACAGTTAAATTATCTTATTATTTATCAGTTCATATGAACTCAACTCTAACTCAAATTCTTTTAACTTTTGGTTTTCGAATTTATTGATCAACATTTTACAGTAAAACGATAATACAACAAAAGAATTATATTATAAAATAAATATTTTCTGTGGTGAAATGTACCGCCCTCTGCATTGTTAATCTTTAATTGCAAACTTCAAATTTTGGTGATAAAGTCAGAAACTGTTATTACCTACAGTAGCTGTAATGAACAATGAACATCAGTGGTGCGAACCGAGGGTTATAAACTGAAAAATAATCAGCCTATGTATAAATACGCGACATCTTGCATCTTTGTTTTCCAAATGTTTTCTCCGTTTATTAATGATTTTAGGTTTCGCAAACAAAATTGTGATTTCCATTGAGAAATGATAATTCAAATTATTTATTTTTCGGTACAATTTTATCGGAATGAAAAATTATACGAGACCGAAACCATCGAGATCTCGATAAATTATGCTCTTTGGCTCATTTTTGCCGAATACAAGCCATGTTATAAAACCAAGTTTAAGTACTTTTATCTTTATTTCGCATATCTAATTTCTTATTAACCATGTGACAAATTTAGTACTGAAACTGAACTTTAGAATATATAGTTATAGTTACAAATAAGCAACTGTTAAGTTATATAAATTAATTAAAGAACTCAAATAATTGCATAATTCAATTATGAAGGAACGTTTTGTGCACAAAAATTTAACGTAATAAATTTATTAAATCTATATATGCGAAATTATTTTATTTTCCATTTCTTATCCCTTTGAATATGTTATAAATATTAAATACTGGTATACGCAGATATAAAACAATTTTAAGGTTTTTGTGCAACACTTTCACTCGGTAAAAATTTCGGAACCCGCTATTAAGTATTTGATAAATATTTTTTAATAGTGATGATTCCACTTGGTTCATTGATTGATTTCACACCTTTTTCATAATACTTTTCTTCAGGTTTTACTTTCTTCGAATAAAAATATTTTGAAGGAACGCGGAAAGGTTTGCTGTATTTTTTACCATTGTAAGGTAATTAGAAATGTTGTTTATCTTTTCGCGTTTGATTAATCTTTGAAAGATTTTACATTTTTTTAATTCATTGATATATTTTCCGTTATGCGTTACGCGTTCAATGCAACAAATTCGATTTATAAAGTACATTCGAAGGCGTCACAAATCCTACAAAGCCGCTCGATCCGCGCTTTGCATCGACGGTTGGTAACTCTCCGCGACACAGCAGATGGCGCAATTGTGGGCCTCGCAGTCAAGTCTATGTTATGTAGCCAATCGGCTCAGTAGTGCGTGCGTAGTCGTGTGAACGCGCATGTATATACACACTCCGCTGTGTAGACGCACGACCACGAACATTCCGCGAGATAAATCGGCATATGCGCTCGGCATCGTCGAACGCAGGAGCCAGTAGCCGATCGTATATTCGCATCGCGCGACCGCCGAACGATGGCTAAAATTCGCGCGCAAACCATCCCGAGCCTTTACGAGCTCAGCGTCACCGTCGTCACGAACCATTTTCTTGAACTCAGGAAACATCTCGACCACCTGCCCGACGTCGTCATCTTTGATCTCTACTATCAGGTAAAAAGTACAAAAACATTTGCAAACAAGTAACGGCGATAATCATAATTTTCTTACTGCCGCGATCGAGGGAAATTAACGCGACTCGTATATTCGTAGCGATAAAGCAAATGTTTCAACAATTGCAATTATTGCTGCTGTGTGCAAGGCAGTGCAATAGCGATCCATAATAATGATAATAATAATAAGAACAATAATTATCATTGTCACCATCGTTAGTATTTTCGATTTGTTCAAAACACCCACATCGATCAAAACTGACTTTTAATAAATGACGTGTATTTCAGCGGGAGGGGGGAATTATAGGACGGCACAACACATCGATAGGAGAAAAAAAAAGAAAGAAAGAAAAGAAACAATTGAGGAAAGAGGGAGGACAATTGCAACTCACGTGCGAGAATAATAACGAAAGT
>JABFOX010001685.1:0-12535 GCA_022817665.1 Axea sp. ZL-2020
CAAAAAATTGTAAAATATTACAAAAATTTAGTTTTTTTTTTGCTTTCTTAAATAAAAATAACAATTCCTTATTTTTAAAAATTAATACAAAATAAAAAAAAATAGAGAACTTCTATGTGGTTCAATTTCAGCAAATATTATTTAACAGATTATTATTTATAATCAGTCGATCATACTGATCGTTTAGTTTTGGTAATTGTACAAATTGATTAATTTGTCAATCAATAATTTGGTACACATTTTCCAAAAAGTTCATTTTATGACGTTTTATTAAAATTTTACTGGCTACTTAGTTTTACTGGCTTTTTATATTTATAAAAATATTAATTATATTTCCTTTTATTCAGGCAAGAACTGAATTTAACTGAAGTAATACATTTTAAATATTCACATTACAGAACTTCAATTACTCGAAATAATTAATGATAATCGTTTTTCCTACTTTTACACTGGGAAGGTGTTTTTTTCCTTTTTATAATATGATATTGCTTACGTATTATTTTTATATTATATAATAATTACAAGTTCACATTCATAAATAAAATTTCCTCAAATATCGTTAGAAATGAAATGGATTCATAATATGTACATTAAAAATAATAATTTATAATTTCCAATACATTCAGTAAAAATAATTTATTTCTCAATTCTTTTCAGTAAGAAAAGAAGCTTTTTTTCTTCACTGATGGCAAAAGTACTCGCTAATTGGAAAAAAGCTACTTTTCTCATTGACGAATTACTTCTGTACTCATACGTACTGTTCGCAATCGTGAAAAAGATATCAGTTTTTAATGAACAAGATTATGAAACAGGACATTTTTATTGTACTTGTTAAAAAAACTATCATCTGCAATTATATCGTGTTTTGTGATCATATCATTTGAATGACAATTCTTGCATTTGTTTTTGACTCGTGGTGACAATATATTTAATTAAATTTTTTAAATTTGGCCTACAATTATACGATACACAATTATATTCACAATACAAATAATTTGTAATTTAATCAATAACATTCATAATGTTTATAAATAAACATGTCAAAACATATAAATATATATATAATAACATATGTCATTAATTGTATATTATTTAAAAGATTATTATAATTTTTGTACATTATTGGTTAAAATTTATACAGTTTTGCAATAAAATACGTTTAATAGATTTTGAAAAACTACATATCAAATGATAAGAGATGTTGACTGAAGAAACAAACTTTGAAGCTGATTTCAAGACAAACATATGATGCGTATCGATTAAGGTATTACGAGATAGCGATCCTTTGTCGAGAGAAGTTGAGGATGCGACACACTCGGACACGTCTGACAGACGAGGCGATAAAACTTTGAAATCACGTAAATCAACTGGCTCGGATTCCTTGAGAGCCTATAGACTTTCGACAAATCCCTGTGGAGAAGCAGGACGCGATGGACCATAGATCTTGCAGTTATACCAACGTTTGCTCAGGGAATATCTGACCGTGTTCTATTTCCTAGATCCAACATAAAGTTCCACGCGATCCATCTTTATAATTAGTACAAATAGTCGTCGCTAACGCAGCAAAGCATTTTAATTATAAATTAATAAATAAAATTCATTATCCACATAGTCGTTTCTTAACCTATAAAATTATGTGATTTTAAATTGTTTCTATATTGTATTTGTAACAATAAAACAATAAAAATAAAACTGGTTTAAAAGTATATAAATGCATAACCAAAGAACACAACAATAAGTTCATGATAGTTGCCTTTGTAAATATTAATATAATCAAGTTCCATTCTCAAGAAATGATGTAATAAAATATCTTATTAAAGCTCAAGAATAAATAAATTCAGAAACAACTGAAAACGTGCTAAAATCAATTACCTTGATATAACTAAATTTGAGTTTAATCAACAAAATTTTGTTGAGTTTAAGAACCAGTGGAGTATTGAATAAAATACACATGATTACATTCTCTCAGCATACTTGATTATTTTATTGTAAAAGGTATAAATTTGTGCGTAAATGCAGTTATAAAGGATGGTTGTATCAATTTAAAATACATCGTTAATATCTGTTCAACTTCAACTTTTATAAAATGATTAAAAAATGGATGGCAGTATATGAATTCAACTGGAAATCTGAATTAACTGAAAAATGTTTAATTTCCGATAAACTGCTCGCCCCGTAGAACGACACTAAATTTGATCGTCAGAATAGATAACACCTACTGTCGACTTCCCATGAAAATATCACTACGACCACTACCCCCGGGAAGATTGATACCGTTATTTCATTCAAAAGTCACCGCTTTGTTAATGCCTCATTTAATAATCTAGTTCCAAATTTTTAGTTGTTTTAAAGTTAATCAAAATGGATGATAAACGCGGATTTCACGTATCTGTAAATTGACTTTAATTGCAAAAATAACACAAAGCCACAAGATTATACCGGTTCACGAACTGTAACGAATGAGAGTTCTTCAATAGAACATTGCGAGGATACTCCTGTGAATCTCGAGAAACTCAAGTGATAGAGTGAACATTTCATTGCACATAAATCTCATTTTATATAATTTTTTTCACGTAATAAATCTCTCCGAAATATGAGAAACAAAAAAAATAATTTCTGTTACATAAGAAAAAAGAAATTCATATTTAATGTTCGTTAATTTGTTGAATATATTATTATATAAACAGGAATTTCCATATTTAATCCACAATTCAATAATTATAATCCAAGATAGTTCTAACAAAATTTTTTGCAATATGCATTATTTTTTATTTCGTCAGACAAGAAAGAATTTTATTATTTTATTTCACGATACAAAGTTGTACATAAATTGGAATAAACATTGGAATGAGACAGTATAGAAATACACCTACCATGAAAACTTTGAAATGTAGAAACACCACTTTTGGTCACACGATAATATTCACGCTAAACCTCATATTTCGTTGACGTTATTCGCACGAAATAATTCTATGACTATAAATGTGTACAAAAATATAGCAAGATAAAATAATTTAACAACAGGTATAATATTTTTATTTCGTTAAATTCCTAAAAAAAACCATTAAAAACTAAACAATTATTTTGTATACTTTAGCAACAACATTTTTTTTCGATTATTTAATTTGTTGACATGAAATGAAACAAAAATATATAAAAAGTAATTTAAACATTCAAAATTGAAATAAATAAAAACTATTACAAATGTTAATGAGTTTTCCGATAGTAAAAGTGTCTGATATTCTTTTCGATAATAAAACTACAAAAATATGCATTACAACCGTTAATTTAAAATATAAAAAGCAATAATTGCAAAAATAATGCATGGCAATAATTCGTGCCAGTGATTATCATTGCTAAAATGTGTTTCTTGCATCTTGTCGTCGACAAATAATGCTTTTAAGGTGCTATAGTAATCAGCACATAAAACGTCAAGATAATACTTCCGGAAAATCAGAATTAGCACTTTTTCTTTATTTACTTCACATTGCAGTAGTAGGGGCAGGCTGTTCGAACGAAGAAAACGACGCTGCAATTTAATAAGATAAGTAAACCTCGTTTACGTGCCGCTTGTTTTACGACTTTGCATCTTGCATCAATTTACAGTACACCGCGACTTTTTATCTCAAACGTTTTGTTTCCTCTCATGTTTTCTGTCATTTCACAACAGCATTAGTTTCACTGGTATCAATATATTACTGAAAAATGTTTCGTTAATATTCTTCGAATACTGCACTGTTATTAGAATTAGAATAACCAAACGTATGTTTGATTTGAAATCTGAAATTTCTTGTGATCGAAGGTAAATAATTCAATATCGTTGGGAGCAAATCGAATGAATTATTGTTCATACAATATATTTTTATTTATATGTTGGAATGAAATATTTTTTAATTTTATAAAATTCATATTTTTACATTCTTTTTTTTGCTTTTGTAACGCTTGTTGATTTTATATGAAATTATAATTATAAAATTATAGTTGAGTGCCAAATGACATAAGTTGACAAAATGTTTTATGGAATTCTCCTATGTGTGCAAGTATTAATGTAATATGCGAATAATTATGAAGAAGTAATAGTCTTAAAATGATCAGTAACGTCCCTTTTTGCTAAAACTGAGTAGATGTTTTCACAAGATAAATAATAATTTAATTGAAAATGCCTGTCATTTTAAAATAATTTAATCAGCCTGTTATCTTATTGGGGAATTGGGAAACTCTTGGATCATTAGAGTGATAAAGTACAATAACGATCTTATGATTTCGTACGTGCGATGGAACAATACGAAAGGTAGCGGCGGTTACGAGCAGCAATAACGTTTTTCTCTACGCGGTATACACATCAATGGAATCAATAAAATATGTGTACACACACGCCCCGCTCATAAAACAAAGTAGCCTTCTTTTTAACTTTTACGATCCGAATGGGACATAAAAAATGTTAATCTAAGTTACACAAATACGTAGACCCGGATCGAATACTTTGTTCCATTTATAATTAAATTATTCGAAACAAGTTTGCGAACAAGTCCGTCCGAATTTTACAGCTTTGTATTGATGTCGTTCGAATTCAATTCATTCGCAGAATTTACGACACAAAACACTTCTAAAAGTGGCCACATAAATAATCAAATGAAACTAAATGAGGGACAATAAAGGAAGAGAAGCGACAAAAAAGAAGTATTAATTTCATTTTAGTTGAATGTTGATAAGTGTTCAAACAAACCAATAGCGTCCCGAAATTATTCGATAGCAATATTTTACAACGTTTGAAGAACATTTAAAAACAACGTAATAGAGAAATTTATTTTTTCTACTTAACATTAAGTCATTAACATAAATGGGAAATGTTATTTATGAAATTTTGTTAATTACTCTCGTGTTGAAAAATAGTTAATTTTACTTCTTCAATTTGTCATTATCTGTACAAAGAAATGAAATGTTCTTGTCACAATAATCAGTGTTATAAATATTTAACAATCATTCACATAATACTTCACGATGCTAATAAATATTTCTTATAATAAATATTGTATAAAGCATCAGAAAGACATTTAAACATCCACATTATTATAAAATAAAATTATATTATATATATACAATATAAAATTATATATATACAATATGAAAATTTAATTTCCGCAGTACACAAGAAGAAATCAGTTAAAATTATACTAAATTTATACCGTGTTCTATCAATAAAAAAAGTTCAATGATCTTATTTAAATGTATCACGATATTTGATATGACATATGAACGTATTTTATTTAAATTTCATACTTTTCATTTATAAAATTTTCGGTGTTTTGCATTAATAAAATAATCAATTTATCATTATCATCATGATGATCATCATTATTACTATTACTATTGCTATATGTCAGTCTCTTTTATTTTCCATATTATTACAATTGAATATCATATTCATTTGATAAATTATTTATTATCGAAATTTTTATTTATTATATATACCGATTTTATTTCATGGAATATTTTTGAATAAAAATGCTTGCAATTTTTATTCGCCAAAAATTTTTAGCCAACGCTGCATCATCCATAAAGTGTATAAAAGTAACATCATAATTCAGTCGAATCCTTACTTTCTCGGGCAGAATAATCCAAGTAAACGCTCTCATAATTCGTAACTTGTTATTAGCGCAACAACAAGAGCGCTAATGTTTTAATCGATTAATGGCGCTAGGCAAAATGGCACGGAAGTGCGATCGCTAGAATTCGGGATACGAAAACCGCGCGATATATCGTGTACAATGACATTTTTAACGCTCGCAAAATCAGCGACTTGTCTCCGACAAAATTGCGTGGAAATAATTACAGTCTCCGTCCTTAATGTCGCGGAGAAAGGCGCAGGGGAGGTGTATGGGAGAGGAGGAGTGGACTCACGCTCCGTTGGAGAACAGACCGATAGCTCGAGGGTGCTCGTAATCATACTGTGACTTCATTTGGAGCGACCGTTAATAGTCGCTATCTATCCACAAATAAACGAGACGAAAGCATGATTCGACTCCGAATGCGTATGTTATGAACTGAAACAACCATTTCGCAGCTGTCTCGAAATGCTGTTCTTTTATATTTATTATCTTTACAAAGGAATGAAAGGAATTTCGAAGACCGACTGGACAATCCGGAAATTGATTTATGACAAAACAAAAATGAAAATAATGGCACGGAAAGAGTACGATCGAAAGATTTAATCGTTGAAGGCACTGATTACAAATCAATAAATTTGTATAGAAGACAATTATACCTCATTTTAATATTCATTTTTAAATTGAATTTATATATAACTGATAATTATTTATATTATTTAATTGTTTTGCATGAAAATTAGATAAAAATGCGTTAAAGTTAAAAATAGTGCCAAAATACTATATTACGAGACAAATAAATAGAATAAAACTAACATAATTTCAAACGTTTTTGCAAGTAGAACAGACGACTTTATACTTTGGTATACGAACGAAGCACACGATGATTTCAAGGTAATCCAAGTTTGTTCTAACTACGATAGACATAATTGACGTGACCAAGTAGTTTACTTTAATTGTAACATTACTGGTTCCTAATACGAAAACTATATTTCGATTTATAAAAACTATTGCGCATCTTAAAATTAAATAATAAATTTAGCAGTAATTTTAAAAGTGGTTATAAAGATATTTTTGTTAATTTTAAAATAAGTTCATTTTGTTTAATATGGAAATTAAAAACAATAATCCAAATATCGGACAAATAAAGATCCAAAAATGCATACATATTTTTTAAATTAAATCTTAAACTGGTTATATATGAATTTAATGCATGTTATGTATAAAATAACATGTAGACAAAATGCAATCATTCTTAAGTAAATTCATTATGATATTATTGTAAACATTAAATTGACTGTGCATCTAAATATCATAAGAAAACAAAATCAAAAGAATTTACAATGTTTACCACCGATTATCTACAAAATCATTCGGAAATTCTCTAAACGTTAAAAGCACTTCTAAAATATTTGGATAAATACAAATGAGTAAAACATTGTACATAATTTATTAATTTTAATAATTACATAATTTTGCCTCAGAATATTCTGCATTTGCCTCTGAATCATCTGAAATAAATTGGCACACATTTGCAATTAACTATTCTATCTCCAATATACAAGTTCAGTTGTTTTTACCGCTGAGGAACCATCGTGACAGTTACATGAGTGTCATTATACAGCTGCTTTTATTTTTAACCGTTACGATGATTAGCCAGTTAATTATTTCGACCTCTTTAAAAAATGAACACCTACATTGTGTCGCATACCATTTATTAATTGTATTATGACTAATGTACTCGTTGTAACACAAAATTTTACACTTTTTTCATTACAAGTATACTTGTCAGAAACAATTAATTGTTTAAGTAGTAAGGGCGTAAAAATGTTCATGTTAGGAACATGACAGAGTTTCACTTGTGTCAATTTTCTATAAATATTGTTAGTATTTTGTTGACAAAATTATGTTTATTTATTAAATTTAATAAATTGTTTGTATACGATCTTTAATTTACACATAATTTCGAAAAATGTTGCAAAACGTTTGAAGACACGATTCATTAAATCTTGAGGAAATGTCTGACCAACTTTGTACACGTACATTTTAGATTTTGCAGTAAGACTGTTAGACACTGAAACAAAATATATCGTAATTGTATCACGCAGAGTTTTACAAGAGTCTTTTATGTGTAATTAAACGAATTTAATCAGTTTTGTTCATTAATTACTTACAATAATTAATCAGAATATAATTTTATCAATTAATTGATTTCCTTTGAGTCATGCTCAATTATTCATTTGCATGTTACATTTTAATGCACAGTGACAATTTAACGTAGTTTATGTTCATTCTCAAACCTGTCACAGCAAATAACGATGAAACGATTTATAATAAATCAATTACTTATAGCACGTATTATTTTGATTTTTTTCTTTAAATTTATTTCTGTATTAATCATTTTTCCATTGTTTCATCACGTTATTCCGTTATTGTATATGATATTTGTGGTTCATTTTCATATTATTTTTATATTTTTTAATTATTTTTAATGTTTTTTTTATTCTGTACATATTTTTTTAGTTAAACTGTATTTTATAAATTACATTAATTTGTAAATCTTAATTACGAACTTTATTTTATTACCAACTAATAATACTTTCATACTCAAATCATTCAGTTCGTGTTGTATTATATTCATTGTTATATACATTATTATCATCAGGTAAAAGTAAATATAAGACCTTTTAGTATCAATGCTAAGACGAGCAGTTTTATCGTCTATTAAAGAAATAGATATTAATATATAAAAAAGAATATATAAAGAATTATTATTGATTTTTAAACTGTTTGCTTTCATTCTGTAACACAAGGTGTGAATATGACAATTTCATTTAAAATAATTTTAATTTGACAAATATTATAATTCTTAAATTCTTCGATTGATAATCTAATTTCTCCGATAGAGTATAAAGTTCATGTGACATTTGAACGTTTGTAAAACATATTATGTGTGTTCTGTAAAGGTTTTTAAACTATTTCTTGATATGTCGGATGATAAACTTTGAAATGCATTAATATTACTAAAAATGTGAGTTTTTAGTAATTGTTAACTTTTGTTCCATCATGCCTTAAAAATTATATGTCCAAAAAACAAAAGACTATCTTTCTCAAATGAATGTGCAAATTTTAGATGTTCATGTTGACTTAAAATATATGATCCACATAATTTTTTGATAGAATCATAAAACTATTTGTATATGGTTATTATATATTGGTACTTGAAAACTATTTTGAATTTATTTTCTTCATCATTCACTATCAGTTTTACAAAAATTATCGAAATTGGTGAATCTACAAGTATACCAATTCTTTTTTTACTTTTCATTATTAAATTTAAATTACACATTGTATAAAAGTTTAAGTAATTTTGAATTTATTCTACAGTATTTAAATATCAGCATTAAAAATCGCATTAAAGTATCATTTAGAAATATAAGTTCATATTTCCTTTTTAAATTCTGCACTGTTTTTAACATGGCATTTTCTAATGAATTTTTGGTAAAATATTAAATAAGAATTGTAGAAGAATATAAAATTACTTATCAATGAATGAAATGGTTAATCTAAATGGTATGTCCTCTTATTGAAATTTTGATAAGGCAAAAACTATGAAAATTACAGACAGTTGTATTAGTAAAACTATTTGTCAGTTTCATAATTTTGGATACCGAATTATTTAGCCTTATTACAAGTATGGAAGTTTGAAACTCTACAATGAGTTTTCATAATGTACGCAACTATTAATATTAATTATATTAGTTATATTAATTTTACTAATTATGTTGCAATGTAATGCTAAAATAACATTACATTTATTACCTGATGTAAATAGTTATGTAGTTTGTTATTTATTTCTTTGTTGGATAAATGAATGAACAATGTAAAAGATAAAAGTATTGATTATTATAATTTTTAAATTTAACTATTTAATTGTTGGCACATAATTCTCAACAAATTGTTATATCGTTAAATTGTATAATAGACTTAAAATGAACAAAAAATGTGCTTGAATCGTCGCTGTGCATTTAACTGTAAAACACGAACGAATAAATGCGTAAAAATCAAAATACGTCTATTTATTGATGAATTTATATTCTGGCGAATTCTTTTAGACAATTTTATAATAATGTCGCTATGCATTTGATTATCTCAAGAGTCTTAAGTAATTTAGTAATTATTAATGACATTTTCTTGCATATATATATATAAAATAATTTTGTAGCATGAGAATTACTTTTCTGGAATTGACTTTAGTGACTGAATATTTCTGCATAAAGAAGAATATATGACAGCTACTAACACAATTACTCAGTAAAATCTGAAACACTGATATAAACGGAACAAGATTCAAATACATGTGCAACGAGAAATGAATTGAAATCGTATTTCGTGCGACTTTTAGTTTTAAAAAATCATGTAAAGTTGTTAATACGTTTTTCTCCGTAAACTATAACTGAAGAATAATTTTATTCTTTTTATGAACTATTTTATTTTATTAACATGCTATTTAAAATATATTTCGAGTTTTATTTCAATAACATCAATAAAGTACATTGAGTTTATACACTGACTTAAAATTTGTATTCATTTATTTTCAGTGAATACAATTATGTGTTTTCATGCTATATTTAAAAATACTTTCTGCATAACATTATTTTTAAATGGTTTTATTTATGTGTACAACTTCATTTATACCTTTTATCAAACTATAATTTGATAATGAGCTTTACATTCATATATAATTTTAAAAAATAAAGTACATCATGAAAAGGTTAATTAAATATATATATATATATGTAATGCAATATGTAAAAATGTATACATGTAAAATACTATAGCCAATACTCGTTAATAACAATCGATATCCATTAATTTAAATTTAATTAATAAAATTTACGAATAGTTTAAAGGAAATATAGTATAAATATGACAAATTGTTTAGTAAGAGTCTGGATCTTGTACGCGACTCATACTCATGCTATAATACTTAATTTATTGTTAGCTAAAGTGATGTGTCTTATTATTAC
Source organism: Axea sp. ZL-2020 (assembly GCA_022817665.1). NCBI lineage: Eukaryota > Metazoa > Arthropoda > Insecta > Hymenoptera > Scelionidae > Axea > Axea sp. ZL-2020. Next base: position 10,637 of record JABFOX010001685.1, read on the forward strand.
TGTAACATTGTCCAGAATATATGCTTTTGGAGAAATAAATCCAGGATAATCTGATTTATTATCCAGTAAAAGTTTAGTACACATTCCAATATATGGCCTGGCAAATAATCCGGTAGGTAGTGTAGCTAATCACTATCTTTATCCAGTTAATGACTGACAGATTATGTGCTGAACAGAAAAATTTCTTCAATGCTGAATCGAACAATTGTCTCATAAATTAGTAGTAGAGGTATTCTTTTATTGCTTCATCTTAACTTATAATATAGCGTAGTTATTTTACATGAAAATGACTCGTTGAAAGGAATTGAAGATCGCTAATTCAAAAAACATTGATTGGAATCTCAATTAAGGAAATTATTTTCTCTGGCACTTGATTTGGTAAAATTAGTGTTTAACTAAACTTGATTCCAGACTGTGTACTAGATCATTTATCGAATTGTTTACCAGATCATTCATCATATGTTTACTAAATTATTTCTTAAACTATTTTTTAAACTTTTTATCAGATTAATTTATGTCCAAATGAAACTAACCTGAACAAAAGTATCGTAATAATAAGACACATGATACTAATTAGCAATCTAATAAGTATTGTTAAGACTGTAGAAATATAATTTATATTAATTCATATTATTCCATCGATAAATACTATTATTTATAATTTTGTTTGTTGTTTACTTATCCATAAAAATTTAATGCAGAAATATCATCGTTCATATATGTAATTTAGTTAATTAATCAATATTATTTTAATATTGAATTTCATATTTCAAATTTTCACTTTTTTGGTTTGTACTGTAATTTAATTGTAAACGTAAGAAATTCCCTGTACATGTAAAAAACGTTTAAATAAAATCTGCACATATTTAATGTTACCAAAGAGCAAGAATTAAAATATTCGTATCAGCAAAATATTCAATGAAATTTACTTTTTATGTACAAAGTATTTTGCTTTCATGATAAAAATGCACGTGTAAAAATATCTTCGTTCTTTTTTCTTTTTTTGTAATATATAAATTAATTACGCAACATAATCAATATGTATATGTATTATAAATATGCATAAGCACGGACCTCAATTAATTTTTATACTGCGAATATTATGCTAAATTAACATAATGATTAAATGCTAATCAATCTTAGTGTTAAGAGATTATACCAACATTTATTACGAATTTGTGTACGTTTAATTGAATTGAATGACAGATTTAGAATTAATTTTCCACACATTCATTTTCTGCTTTTTCCTTGTGAACTTCTATTATTATATTTCTTATATGTATGCGGTGCGTTCGAATGAAACAACGACGTTTCACAAGTGCCTTGCAATCTTTGTGGAAAATACATAAAAGCAATTTATACTCGAAACCATGAATTTCATGCAGATACGTTCTTTAAGTGTAAATAAACAATGAAGCTCGTAAGCGACGTCCGTAAAAAACGATAACTTAGAGAAAAGTTGTGTACAGAAGTATGCATTAGTTTGCGAAATCGTTTATGTTGTTCGCTTCTGTTTTATACGTAGATTTGCTCAATTTAATTTTCTTTCACGCTTTATTTTAAATATCCATTGCAAGAAGTACAAATTTATAAATTATGAAATTTAATTTACTGTTTTTTCCTTTCATATTTTTAAATGGGTTATAAGTCCGTGATATTTTAATTTAATTTCAATATTTTGTTATGTTTCTGTTAAGAATATTTTATTAATTATGAAAGTAATATTTTGTTTATTATATTATAAATCAACAACAAAAATAATAAAAATTCGGAATATTAAATCATTTTTTTTAATTAGTGTTCGATTAAAAGTTAAACAAAAGTATCTCAAGATGATAAAAAAGTTGTAATTAAATTGTTTGTCGATGTTCTCCACGAATAAAATTAATGCAGTGTTTT
>JABFOX010001686.1:0-12534 GCA_022817665.1 Axea sp. ZL-2020
AGAACAATCATTTATTAATTAATCTGTAAATTGAAGAAGCAAATGAAAAAAACATATTTAAAGAACTGTTAAGATTTTATGGATAAATAAACTTTCGGTTTTTATTCGTATCTATAATTATTTAATAACAAAAATATCAGTTTTCATTTATCAATCATTTTTGTATTTATTTATATTTGTATAATGTTTAACTGGAATTGTTAGTATATATATATATATTTATATATACTTTTAGTATTTTGTAATTTAAACCTTTTTACTTAAATTCTAATCATTATATTATATTATATAATATATTATAATATTAAATTATAATAATTTAAAAAGTCAATAGTATTTAATAATTACAATATTATATGTATGAAATATATATTATGTAATAGTACAATAAGTTATACAAATACTTATACGAAAATACATTATTAAATTTGATAATGTAGTTTTATTCAAAATCACTAAATTGTGAATTATACTTTTAAAATTAGGGTTAATTCAACATTACGTTAACATAGATAATTGATATATTGAAATCTCATAGGATAATATTTGCAATAATTGCAATAATTGCAATAATTTACAATTTCATGTTCACGGATAAGGGAAAAAACTAGTGACACCGTTGAGATTAATTGAAGAAATATTTCGACAGCAGTAATCGACAGATTATTGGAATTTGACATATTGAAAACGGTTGATAGATTTATTGGCAGTTCAAGACATTTTTTAGCATCCTCTGATTGCGAAATTCTTAGTATGAGTACAATTGTTCTATTCATAAAAATGTGTATTTAAAATGGATAGATATTTTACTGATAGACATTTTGCAATTGGCCTTGTTAATGTAATGCTAGCAACAGTATTTCACACATATTAATGAGTATATACAATTACAGGTATTTTTTATTTCTTTTATTTAAACAAAATCATGCTTTTTTCAATTAGAAAAATAATATCTGGTTTAATTAATGAAAGTTGTATTTAAATTATTAAAATGCATCATTTTTCCTACTACAGTATTGTCCATTTGTTCAAATTCAAAAATTAAATTTTTCTGTACGCGTATGTGGAAAGTGACTGCTGTTATACAATACAAATTTATTTTCTACGGTTATTAATTGATTATATTTTTATTCGACTTGTTTTCTCCACGTATGCGTATAATGCATGTCACATATGGATTCCATAATTCGCCCGTGAATTACGTATAAATCACTTACAAGTTTTATATAAGTCTACACGAAAAGTAATGTTTCATTCTTGGAGTAACATTGTACTAGCTGATACTGATCCAAATTACGGACGTATTTCATTTCGTTTCTTTGCTGGTATTGATTGTTTGTGCTGTATCTAGTACTGGTCGGATTATAACAACTTTTAAACTACCAAATTTTTGTCATTTTACGTCTTCCGTCTATTTTATTTAACATGTTGAAGTAGAGTAACAAAGAGAAGATTTTTTATTAGATGCCAACTTAATTAATATCAACAAATTAATTAGTCAATAATATTTTTGTTATTAAAATTTAATCGAATTAATTCTGTGGTATTCTTATTTTATCTGAAATGCAACATATTGTTTTTTTCAGTTTATACCATATTTTAAATAAAATACGATTTTCAATACAAGTTACAAAGTCTAAAATATACACATAAAATTGTAGTATTAATGTAACGTATGTTTATGTATGATTTCACATACAATCAATTTTGCAAAATTTACCACATATTGTAAATTTGCAATCTCACTTTTTTTTATTTTTAAAATAGAATTCTATGTTATGTAATTTTTGTACAAACTAACAAAACGTAATAAAATAAGAGCTTAATTTTCTCGAAAATGTTGAGTGATAAAAAATAATTTGTTAAAAGTAAATGATAATAAATTAACATCATTATTTATCATACAAATTTTGTTGTAAAAAACGTCTATTATTTTGGAGAGATCTTTCTCGTTTCACGTGTATTCTGTCCGTGTCCGAACTAAATTATTTGCTCTGAAATATTGATCAGTTATAGTTGCATTTATATAAAATTTTAATTAGCTACACTTCGTTTATTCTTTATAAAGAATATCGTTTAATTTTGTCTTGAGATGTTAATATTAATATTGATTAAAGAATGTGTATTAATTTGATGAAAAGACTTTATAATTTTATAGAATGAATGTCGATACAAATGACGCATTATGCTTATTACACAAGTATGCATTGAACTTATGTGTACGTTTACCAGTATGTTGTGTACGCGTTTAAAAAATATAAAGGTATGACATGAAAATAACTTTCTGGAATTGATTCAGCAGCTCCATTAAATAAAAATATTATAATTGTTCTAACATTCGGTGCATCGGTCTACTGACGCATTTTGTGCAATAAAATTATTTCCATTTATATAATGAAATACAATATGAATATACGTGTTTGTATATTTCTGTTTGTATTACTTGTTATATTTTCTGTTATGTTTTTTATAAGTTCATTATAACGGATTGCTAAACTTTTACCAAACACCTGTCAGAAATGCTTTTCTATGTGGGTAAATATAAATAATTTATGAATTGTGAAAATGTTAGATAGGCAGTGACAACTTGCATAAGTAGTGTACTTATTTGAAGACATTGTTATATCAATGTTAACAACTGGTTTAATTATAAAGTAGTAATTAAACTAGTCATTAAAGAACATTGATTTTACAGTACTTGTCTAAGAATTATAATTCCACATTTTTTAGTAGTAGAAGTAGTATATTCAAGGAAGTGCAAATGCTTAGAAATGTTTTTGTAACATGCTGGGAATATTTTTAAACATTTCAAATTTCAGTTCAATATTTTCATATTTTTTCTATATTTTTAACAATAAAAATATGTAGATAAGGTTATTTTTGAATGGTTTTAAATTTATTGAATTGGAGAGATTGCAAATTTAAACATGTTATATACATTTTTAATTCTCTACATATTTTATAAATATTGCCAGTAAAGTATTAAAAACACTTTGTATTGGAATTTGCTATGTTCATTAAATATGACAAGAATATCTTTAAGTATTATAAAATATTTCTGAAAGATTTAATTCTTAAAACATTACAGTAATAATTTATGCAATTAGAATTTTATTGCAATTAGAATTTTATTACAATTAGAATTTTATTACAATTAGAATTTTATTACAATTCATTTAATACAAGTACAATAATGTATGTTAAATATAACAAGTGAACTGCTTAAATGCATTTCGCATTAAAAATGTAATTAATTAAAACATGTAAATTTTTTAGAACACCTGACTATAATATTTATAAGCTTACAATGTGATTTTACGATTAATGAAACTGGTATTAATTAATTAAACAATATTAAACATTTTTATATAAATTAATAATACAAAGTATATTTTCAAATTTTAAATGTTAATTAATTACAATATTTATGAATTAATTATATTAATAATATATATTTTCTAGTTGTAATTTAGGATAAATGGTAAACAAGTTTAATATGAAGTACAAGTTTAGTATGATGTACCATTATTATTTTATTAGCTTCTAGTAAATTTTATACATCATTATTAGTATATGCATACACAGATCTAAATTTCATGCTTGTAAATAAATTGCTCTTGCATTTTTGTCACTATATCTTTTTGATGTTTTTTACAAGTATTCAAAAGCAATTCTTATTGCATATAAATAATTTCATTCTCATTTATTTAAAATATTATATCGCTGGTGTATAATTATGGTTTTGTGCTATGCTTGTGTGTGTTTAAAAATAGTTATGCGTGGTGGTGTACTATCATTACATTTATACGCATACGTCATATATTCTCGACATTAGTTAGATGGTAATTTAATTAAAACAAAATAAGAACAAAGCTTTACTTGGAAATGTGTTAATTATTTCAAACAATGTAATAATAAAAGAAAAAATAACAAAGATACATGTATGAGATAATAGTTTTGTAATTTTAATTTAAATTTAATGTCTCCTTAAAATTTTTAAAATATATATTATAATAATCTACAGTTCGTAAGTTTTCAATTTACCAAAACGCAAATTTGGTAAAAGTTCGTAAGTTTTCAATTACCAAAAACGACAAAACCCTGTATTAAAAAATAGTATTACATCAACGTTATTTGAAATATGTAAAATACTTGACAATTTATGTATAATGTTACATTTTGTTAATGCTAATATATCAAAATTTCTTAATAACACTGTACAATTTTTTAAAAAATATATGGCATTTGTTTGGTTTAATAACATGAGTTAAGGAAATTATAATCTATATTTTTTACAAAATATATAGATTGTTTTCTTAGTGTATCATACAAATTAATAGTATAGTAAACAGCAAATTTGTTAAAAAAATATACAATTATAATTATTTTATTTTTTTTTAATTTCTGTTTTTATTATAAAATTGAATTTTGATGTAGTATTGCAAATTATTACGAAGAAATGTTAATATGTTTTATATGATGTCATTTTTTCAAACGAATATTTATTTTATTATACCATATATAAATGTGTAAAACAATATTTTATTTATTTTTAATTTTTTGCTACAATTTATTCTAATAATAATAAAATTTGAAGCAATAATTTTTATTTGTTAATTTTTTACGTATTAAGAAATCTGCAACATAAATAATCATATTTCTGTACTTTATTTAACGAATCAACTTTTAAATATATTATTAAATTAATTGTTTTTTAAGTATATGCTATCAAATATATTTTTAATAAAATAATTTGAAATCTAGATATTAGTTGTAGCATAAAAAATGTATTTCATAACATATAGTTCAAATAATATTTATTTTATTATGCATGTAAATAAAAGTTTTTACAAAAATTACTGTACTTTGTGAAAATGGTAATACAAAAAAGTCGATGTTTAAAACTACTTATCGTAAAGTATGGTAACATTTTATTCTACTTTAGATAAATCTAAATGTAATTCAACGTAATTATTTTATATCAGTCACGCTTATATCGAAGTTACTATAAAGCATAGTAATTTGTATACGAACGGTTTTCTTCGTGTGTATATTAAAATAATATCGTTTGCGTGCGATTTGTATAAATATACAGAATAAGCAATAATTTCACAATTCTTACTACATTATTTTATAGTTCAGAGATAAATATATCAATTTGTAAATTAGTATATAAGAGCTTAGTAAAAAAATTGCAAAGTGAATTTATACTTTATTATCAATATTGCGCTTAATTTTGCAGCATGAACAATAATTTGCTTATACAAATAAATAGTTTTTTTAAATAAAAATTTTGCTTAAAATACTGTTCTTTTATTACTATCATTATCATTATTATTATTACTATCATTATTATTATTAATATTATTATTACATAAATTAAAATGATAAAAAATTACCTTTTTTTTAAATTTATTAACGCACTTTTCTATATTTTTATTTTATAAGTAGAAATGTTAGAAAATTGTGTTAATTTAGCGATATCATGAAACAGAATAAATATATAACAATAAAAGTAAAAATTATGTCAAAAATAATTTATTAAATAAATTATCAAATATAAGCCACATATTGTGATTAAATTTTGTAAAAATACTTTTTTGTAGTTTTATTGCGTATTTTGTGTAGAAGTTTACTTTTTACTAGAATTATTAAAAATTTGACTTAATAACAATTGTTTTTTTGATATCTTTATACACTAAAAAATATTATTTATAATGTGAAAATACTGCAAACGCAGCAAATTCTATTGTACAAAATATTACTTCGATTCTTACATCTCTTTATTTAAATAATATAATGATTTTCAACTTTATTTTGATCGAATATTTTATTAAGGTGTATAGTAAAAGTAAAAAGAAATAATATATTAATGTTTGATACGATTGCTAACAATATCTAATTTTTAAAAATTTATACTTAAATATATAACTATCATGTATATTTCATATTTCATTTTGTGCATTTCTATTTAAATGCATTTCTTCATTGGAGGATTTTATATATATGGTTTTTGTTGGAAACATTTATATTATATAAATATTATTAAAGAATGTGTTTAATATGTTTGTTTATTTATGTGTATAGTAATTGTATTAATTTTTGTAGGAAAATTGTTTAATTTAATAAATAGTTAATAGTTTATTTCCAATTTACGTTTAACAGATAACAAGCCTTATTACGTTTTGTCGTGAAATTTATAAAGGAGATAGGATTTATAAAAAAAAGTGAAAACGTAATTAGCGAAAAGAAGCTTTTTATATATTTATTTCAAGAGAATATTTTCGTGCAATATAATAAGAATTCAAATTATTCAATGTATGCGAATTTTTGTTATTAATTTAAATATATATTCATACATTTTATAATTCTTTAGTAATTATTAAAATTTTTATTTGAATTAATTACAATGTTACATATTATAACGCAGTTCATTAACCAATTCAAGTATCAAATATTGATTAATGTTTGATATTTATTTATTTAATTCCAACAATGACACTAAAGTTGGTTTACGTAAGAACAATAAAATTTGATTTACAAATTGTATTTTCCGAAATAAAGTGGAAGCACAAGGCAGTTTAATTAAGCTATTAAATTTGTAGAAATAATATGAACAAATGTATTCGGGGACACGTACTTAAATGTGGTTTCAATGAAGATATACAGTTATAAAAAATTTTATAGCTAGTTTATAAAAGAATTAAAAAAGTATTAAATTAAGGAAAAAATTGGTAGTTTTGTACGATTACTATGAATTATATTACTATATAATTATATTATCATCTAGTTAATTCAACGCACAACACCTGGGGTAGTAACATATCTATATATGGCAAAATCAAAATTAAATTAACCCTTAATATAAAATTAAGCATTCAATTAACTTTTCCTAAACCATACTACAAAACTCTTTAAGCTGTAAGCAGAATTTGTTTCGTTCACCATAACACCAAAATGAAAAATTGCTTCTAAAATAAAATAGAACAGTCATCCGACGCCGGTTCTTCGTGTTCTAATGCATCGTACCTTCGTTGGACATACGTCCCCGACGTTATATCACTGGTTCATGGATTTAAATAATCCAAAAGTGCACCGCTCAGAATGGAATAGGTAGGCGCTTAGTTTTTGTAGAAAACCGCGTTGAATCTCAACTGTCAGCTACTCAGAAAGATTTATTGGCAGTGTTAACGTCTGCGATAACGTCGTCAACAATAAAAACAACAATAACAACGATTAACAAAGATTCAATAAACTGTGTAACACGGTGCTTGCGAGTGTTCACGGCGGCATCGTACGGATCACTGAAAATGCAAGTCGCGCCAGCAACAACGCCAGCAAACGCCGCGACGTTCGTTGGCGGTGTACCAAAGCCGCAAAGTGTCGGCACTGCTCCCTTTTCACCGCTTTCCGCCTGCTGCCGCTGCCGCTGTCGCAGCCACACTTTTTCGCGGGTCGATCAGTCGATCTGCCGACGACGCGGCGCGTCACGCACGCGCAACCGCTCCATTCGTGCACTCGTTGCCCTATACCTATTTCTATTTCTACATCTACATCTACATCTACATCTACATCTACATCTACATCTACATCTACATCTCCTCCTCCTCTTATCACTATCGAGAACTGCCCTGTTATTACGACCCACGACCGTTTTTACCTTGTCGATTCACCAAGAATATTACTTCAAACGAGAACGAGGGGTGCATTCATACAGCATTCATTTTCAAGACGTTTGGTCGTCTTTAGCTCTTTCAGCAATTACCACGATTTTCCGAAAGTTCGTTTTTACACATTTATGATTTTCCTTTTGACAACTTTAAAATGATGTCACGCTGAAAAGGGGCAACAAATTTGTAATACATAGTAAATATTTTATTGGGTGACATAATACGTATATATAATATCAACATGGTATCATTATGAAAATAAATTGCGGCTTACGTTAAATATTTATATTTATAATTACTATTTTATTTGTTATATGAAATTATTTTTATAGCTTTGAAGCTTCCCTGAAGTTCGCCATTCAAACAAAACTATTGTAATTTGAAGTACAAAAAAAGATATTTTATACATTTGTTTGTTATTTTGATATAACACGGTTCAAATTATGTTTTTTCTACGCGAAACCAAGATTTCGTTTTCATTTTTTGTTATGAAAAATTTATGTTCTTGATAATGTTCACAGTGTAACAGGTGTTAAATATTTGAATAAATCAGTAAATTAGTATAAAATAATAAGTACTGCAATTGCATTCAGTTACATTGTTTGATATTTATTAATTATTACAGTGAATTTAATACTGAAATTATATCTCATCTTATAAGATATATTATATTTGTATTAAATATGAAAGAAGTTAAATTTTCAGAAACGAAATATTTCAATTTAATTTTTGTATAACGATTAGCAAAATTCGCTACAAAAAAGTATTTAATAATCATATGTACTAAAAGTTTTATACTCGTAAAATTTGACTATGTATAATAATATATTAAAAATTAATATTATGATCTTACATATTAAAATATATTTCTTTAAACTTTTATATATTATATATATCATATAATAGTTTGGTTTTGTTTTATTTATTCGAAAGCAATTGATTAGATATGATTAATTTAATATTGTTTCGTATGAAGGTCAGACTATTTGAATAATTATTCGGAGATAAAGAGTTAAAAATCCTACGCTGATGTGTAGTGCCATAATTTCTAAACACAACTTGGGTGAAATTTTGATTCATTTTAAATGATTAAAATTACATTGAGAAAATTAGTAGAATGGGGTAATAATATTTAGCATAGTTACTTCAACTACAAGTTTAATTATTTCAACTTTAAAATGAGTAATGTTAAGTAAATTTAACTAAACGTTTAGTTTTAGCAATTGAACATTAAATTGCAGAAATAATTAAATTAAACTTTCAGCTATGCCAACTAAAACCATTTATCTTAATGTAAAATTGAATATAAATTTGTATTCCGAAGCGTAAAATGTATGAAACAAATGACTGGGATTTTGGCGAGGTAATCAATAATGTGCTTGGTTTAATAAAGATACAAATGTATTTTATCGGTAGAAAATTAAATCTGATATGAAATTAATGTATATTTTATATTTCATTTGAGGTTATATTATTGTAATTCTCATGTATAGTTGTATGATTTATTATTATTAATTTAAAAAAAAAAAAAATAAACAGAATTATGTTATATTTTAATTGTAAAGGTTATATGCGCTAATTTGATAAAAACTTCTTATTTTTATTTTTCATTTGTATATTTTGCAAATATATAAATGTGTATATATATATTTACATTTGTATACAATACATTTGTTTATTTTTTGATATGTATATATTGAATAATTATGTTTAATTCAAAATTTACTATTTAGACATAGATTTATAATTATAATAATAACATTACAAATACTATAAATATGTCTGTGAATAATTAGTATATACAACAGATATATGATAATATTGTAGATATTTTTCTAACATACCACAAACATCAATTACAGGATTATTTAAAAGATTTTGAAAATATTAACACATCTATTGATGAAGATGACAGAAGTGACTTGAAAAAGAGAAAGCTTGAAAATGAATCATTATCTTCAAATATTTTAAATTCTGAAAACTGTATAAATGATTCTGTAATTAATAATCAATCAGAATCAAACATTAATGATAATAAAATAAATAAAAGGAACAAAATTTTAAAAATATTTAACATAAGTGATGGTGCTACTAGAAAATCTACAGAATCATATTCAATTAACAGTAAAGATAAAGAATTAAAACATTTGCAAAAGTCTCAGTCTCAATCATTAAATAGACGGCAAAAAATAGCAGAGTTGTTTAAGAATACAAATTTAAAAAACAATATTCATGATGAAGGTAAAATACTTATATTTCCCTTAATTCATTTTCATTCACATTTTTAATTATTTTATTGTACATGCATTTTTTACTTTTTCAGAAATTATTAATCACAACAGTACCAGTGATAAGAAAAATAATATAATTCCATCTATTTCAGCAAATATTAGTAGACCTTATTCAGAAAATCTAGTGTTTGAACCAAAACCCGGAACATCAAATAATAGTGAAAATTGGTTATCTCCCGTGCAAAAAAATGTTTATGATACTAAATTTTCAACCCCAAAATCACAAAATAAATCAAAATTTGAAGTTTCGAAGTCAGATGACAGACGAGCCCTTGTTCTAGACTGTTTCAAAAAATCTTCAGACACCATTCTATCAAAACGAACTCTAGTCAGAAAATTTCCAGGACCAGCTGGGTTACTGCCTGAAGAATCAAAAGATTTACCTATTCAAATTGAAGTAATGGATAATAATAGTTCTGATGAAGATACAACTGTAACATTTAATAGCACTACATATTGTTCACAGCGAACAAAAAATCTTTTTACAGAAGGTGCTTGGCAATTGATGGTTGAAGATTTACCAGATAATTTTTTAAATGGTTTCGATATTGCAAGCATTAAACAAAAAGCAAAATTAAAAAAATTCCAGAACAACAAAGTACCTTTCATGGCAGGCATTGTTCAGTCAATTGATTATACCTCTAACAACCCAAAAATTGTATTAAAGGATCTTTCTGGTGAAATTGAGTGTTATTTGCATTGCAAAATTATTAATAAATATCCAAATGTTTTAGATTATGGTGTTGTGATATTATTAAGAGACATAGGACTTATTGTAAGTAACGTGTACCTATATGCGATGGTTTCTCAAAATAGTCTTGTTAGTATTTATACACACAAAGAAAGGGTTATTAGTACATCAAATTTGAAGATAATTCAATCTTGGGGTTTAAAAGATAATTTGGATGTATCTTTTGAGTATGATAAAAATGTATCAAAGGAAAAAGAGTTTATCATAGTAAATAAAAGTTCGCAGAATAATGAACGAAAAAAAGATGCTTCAAAGGTATGTGAAATACCTGGTAAGACAGATCCTTTTAAATTATTTGATAATTTCTTTGAAGAAGACATAGATTTTGATAAGGAAAATGTAGATAAAGTGATTTCTAATTCTTTAAGTATATCATCTCAATTTGAACAAAATTCTCAATCAAATATTAATCTGAATAAAGACTCATGTGTTCCGGTATCAAGTTTGAATAATATTAACTCTAATTCATCTAGTATATCTAAAGATATGAATATTTCAAAACTTATGAATAATACAAGTGAAGATAAATTGGAAAAATTATTTGATATGGATGATGAAGCATTTTTTACAGTAGATGAGCATATATCCCAAGTTGAACAGAGTTTTTTTGCTTCATCTTCAACAACAAATCATAAAACTCCATTAAAAAAATGTAGTAATTCATGTGAAAATGAAAATGATATCAAACATTCCATGAAATCTACTGCTCACAAAATCATTAAAAATGAAGAACGGAATAAAAGTATTGCAGACTTAAAAAAATATTCTTTTCAAAGAAAAATACCATCTGCGATTTTGAATACAACATCAAATAGTTCATTAACTACAAAAGCGGTAATAAGTAATAAACTCATAACAAACACAACTGAAAAATTAAAAGACAAAATTGTTGTAGAATCGACAAGTAGCATCAATGTTAATTCTGCGTTGTTCAAACTTCAGCAGTTTAAAAGACAAGTTGATGAAGTGTTGCCAGAAAAATCACTCCTTAAAACAAAAAGCCAGTGTAATAGTCTTAACGATGACTTATTTAGCTGTGACGATGATGTGCTGATGTCACAAATAGAATTAGATTCTCTTGAAACATGACCAATGAAGAGTTTTAATACAAAATAATGTTACTATAAATAAAATTTTCAAAAGTATAATATGTAATATATTTTTGGTAATAATTATACTATTTGTACATTATACTAATACATTAATCGCAATGTTTATTCGAGTATGAATCATTTATCATAGCAGGATTTTCTATCTTTTCTATTTATTTAAAAAGTGATGTATTTTGTTATGTTTAATTTACAAATTGTAAGTAGAATTTATAATAATGCATTGTTTAAATTAGATAATATTTGTTCAGATTTAAGGTTTATATTAATGTACATAAAATGTATATTTATATAAAACGTTTTATATAAAAATATTGTGTTTTAATCAATGTTAACCATTATCTGTACATAAATAACTTTGACATTGTGATATTTTTAAGTTTGTCAGATTTTTTACGTTAAACACTTCCAAGATTAAAAAATTAGTTCGGTTATTTACATATTTGTTCATACAGATGAGTTGACTAAAAATAATTATATTATTTTATAGCACGTAAACTAAAATTTGAATCATTTTTAGTTTTTTGTTTAGAGATTTAATTATTCGAAATGTTTATAAATTATTTTCTGTTTATGTTCTGTAAAGTATATTTGTACGTTAAGACATGTTTCAAATTTATTCGTTATTCAACAATTAATAATATATGTATTTAATTAAAAAATGGGAATAATTTAATTGTCTACAGTACATATTAAGGAAATTCACAGTAAAA
>JABFOX010001687.1:0-12532 GCA_022817665.1 Axea sp. ZL-2020
CATCTTGTAATATTACTCACATAGAAATTTCGTTAACTTACTAAGTATTAGTACGATATTGGTTACCTGTAATTTCAGATGATCCAAATGAAATGAAATATATTTTGTGTCAGTATTGTCCTTAAAATGTTCCCCAAAAGTATTACGAGTATAAAAAATTTAACATTTTCATTTTCTATATATGACTCATTAACGATATTAATAACAGACTTATATGACCTATAAATGAATTAAAACATAATTATATAATATTTTTCTCATAAAAAATATATATAAGTTACATATGTATTAAATATAATCCATGTGTGATGTATAAATAATCTATATATAAAATCTGCACATGATTAAAATTATTCTTTATATAATGTTTCATATGAATATGATCCATATATTGTACGTGTAACTTCCGAGTATAATCGTGTTTTCATAATGATTATGTAATTGCCAAATTATAATATTGGTTGCAAAAATGATCTAAGGTATGTTAGTATTTTATTTCGATTTTTTGCCAACTGTTGACAAAAGACTTTCTATACTATATGAGTACAGGTCTGATTGTTAATTTCTATGTGAATAATGTTTGGTTAAAAAATCACGTCTTTTTCAATTTAACTTATAAAAATGTTGTATATATTACATAGTAATAAAACAATTTGAAATATAAATATAATTAAAGTTATATTTATTATTAAGTAAAAATATAGATTTAGTATTCCATTAATATTTCATATAAAATACTCACATTTTAAACAATACTTTCAGACAGTGGAATAATTGATAACTAATAACATTAACATTCAGCTGTTTCATCTTCGTGTTACCTATTTTCTTGAAATTGAATCGGTGTTGTTAATGTCGGTAGTGAACTCAGACCGTTGAAATATTGATAAAGTTATTGCTATATTTTAGCATTACGTACAAATTTTTATGCGTTTCATTTTAAAATAATTAAATATATTAAATGATGTTTAAAAATGTCGAAAAATAATTAATCAACTATTTTTACGTTGAATTATGTTTTACAAATTTCATTCTATATTGATCCGTTCTTAGGCAATTATGCCAATAAAAGTTTACTAACATTGAACTAACGTAATATCGACTGAATTTTCAGTATTATATCACTCGTTAAATAACTGCTAATCAATAATTTATACAATTCTAATAATAAAATTTAACACTTATAAGCATCATTTTATAAAGATATTATGAAGATATTATTTGAAGAATAAAACAATCTTATTTCATCAATTATTTAAATTAAACTAAATATAGTCACACAAATAGAAACAAAAAAAAAATAATGTAACGGAAATAACATTTTTTCATTTGCGTGATTTTTTCATATTGATTTGATTCGATGGTTAAAGTTAAATGTAGGAAGTCGATCGAGTTGGATCGAAAAAGTCCCTCATCTTGAGCACTCGAAGAAGACTCCAGCTAATAGAAAACGGCGCATAGAATTCAAAACTCTTTTGCGACGCGTCGAGTTTTCAAGGAGGTTGAGAATCTGTCAGGCATTCGCAACTAGAATTCAATTCGATGCGGTTGTTCGTGTCGACAGTGTCTCGCCAATGCGAACCACACTTTTGTCCCGTGGGAGGTGTTTACGAAAATGGAGTTAGGTATCTCTTCGTACAAACGCATTGAATAAAACAAAAAAAAAGACAGAAAACTTATACCTATGCGAGTGTTTGGACGTTTATGCTTTTGTTACCAAAATACATTATTAGGGAATCTTTTCTATTAACTTGTAAAATCTGTGTTTTAGTTTATAAAATTACGAAACTCAGTTTTATTGCGAACAACAAAGCTTCAGATTATAAATTTACCTATTATGAAATTTCAGTAGTGTTTTTGTAAACTAAAGAGGGAAGATGCAGAATTTCTTTTTATTGTTTATACAATTTTTAAGATTATAAAATGCTTTCTATGTAAAATATAGTTATAAGGTATTTTATTAAAATTCGGTTTATTTAACTATTGCATTAAAAATTATTCTTAAAAGTTGATGAGACTCATGCAGCTATTTTCTTTGTTATCGGTTTATAGCATTATTGATGCATTATTTTTATTAAGTTAAAAAATAGTACTTTTAAATGTTAACAACTGCTTTTAATGCGTTTACTTTATTATGCATTTTCATTTAAGTATATCACATAATACATATTTCAAGAATAGTTTACATGATTTGAATACTTAATATTAAGAATATTTCATAAATCAGGAAGTATTATTTAATATTATATGATACTTATTAAAATGCCTCATGAATACTAAAAATATTACTTACTTACTAATTACTAATAAATATAAATTTAATTCTATATGCGAAGAAATGTCGATTATACTGAAAAGAAAAAAAAGTTTAACATTTATTTTTTAATTTTGGACCGTAATGGCGAATATGAATTGTGATCTATATAATGCAATATAATTTTAATCATTTTTGATAATAATTTTTGTATTGTAGACTTTTATGTCACGAAATTACAAAACAAATGATAATTTACTAAATTTCTTTTTTTTAATGTATAATATAATTATGAATTATATTTATAATATAAAATCAAATACTATTTTGTTAAAAATACTGTTTAAGTAAAATAATTAATCTTTTCTTTTCAAATAATCTAAATCTCTAATACATTATTCTTACATATATGAACTCACTTCTCCGTTCAAAAAAGTTATTGTTAACTTGATATATATAGTCCGTGATCACCTAAGTACAATAATACTCATAAGGGAGTCCAATACATTACTAGATAGGGGATAGATCAACCTTGAGAACAAGGGAAATTTTCTTATAATAAATCACTATAAACTTGGCCTACATTTTATCGGGTCCCCTCTTTTTTGTAGTTCTATGAAAAAGAAAATGCTATGAATATCATGATAAAAGTAGGAAAAAACAAAAAGCAAGTAAATATGTATGAAAATGCTTAATAAAATTTTCATAATATAAAAATATTATTTTTTATGAATCGGTTTAATATTCGTTGATAATTTTGTACTGATAATTTAAGTTTTTAGTATATATATTATATTATTTTTATATAATATATATAGCACGTAATATAATATATAATATAAAATAAAAAATACATTTATTATATATATATATATATTTAATAAATAAATCGATGGAAGTAAAATTTACTCGAGTTTTTGTTTGCTGAATCATTTATAATAGAAAATCATAGTCTTTTTTATTTCCTTGAAAATCCTTTATTCTTTTAACAATCATTTCGTTGTCTTCAACTTCGAATTAAATGGGTGTTAACTATTCTACCGAACTTTTCAGCTGCGAATTCAGAACAATTGATTCATTAAAGAGATAAACCCGATAAAGTTCATAGCAAAGTATTTAGATTTTCATATCGAAATCGCATTTATTTCTTATTGGAAATCAAATTTGGTTTTATCATGCTAAACGGTAATTAAAGGAAACTGTATTGAAAAAAAAAAATAATTGAATATAATTGTTTAGAAATATGTAAAATTACAAAACTTATTTCTCACCAAAAGATGGACAAATGTTTAATGTTTTATTCTAATAGGAAATTCGTACTATTTATTGTGACAGAAATTTAAACGTTACTTTACTTTTAAATTGTAATTCATAATTTTTAGATTATCAGTACACAATTAGAATTATATAGTAATTAATAAATAAACACCAAATTTATGTACACAATTAAACATTACGTTTTCACATGCAAACGTTAATGCAAACTGCAATTTTTTTTGAAAATATATACGTAATACTACACAAAAGATATTTAAATTTAATTTCAATTATTAATTTTTAATGTATTTTTAGAGTAAAATCTATTTGTGAAAAAATCAATCATTTGAACAATTTAATTCTTATTGAGGTTTTTACTCTTTTAATTTAATAGGTTTAGATTTATTATCATTAGCAATTTATTTCTAATAATTCGTTTTCAGGATATTTATAAGATACGTAATTTTTTGTTAACATTGACATTTTTATAATAAAATTCACATTATTTATCTATAGATGTAACTTGTCCTCATTATATTATATTATATTCATTTCAAATATTTTTAAGCTTCTGATATAGAAGTTATTGGAACTATCACCAGAACTGTTTTGCCTAAGAGATTACTTATTAAAATTCCTGCAGATGCACTCCTTCGACCGTGCCATCTCTTACATTTAAAACTTTCTTACAACACGATTATTTTCTGAAATAAAACATTTCACAGGTTTAGTAATTCTACAATTAAAAATGTTATAAACTATGACTTGTTTGCAATAAAGTTGCAATAAAATCGATCTGATTTAACTTTTGTTTATAGATTATAAATTATCATATCGTTATTTGAAATTCTAAGAGGGAAAACCTCAGTAACCTTTAATTTACCAAGCACATGCATAGACCGGAGGGGGAGTAAAAAAGAATACACGATTTTGCACTCGTTTAGAAGGTACTCAATGATCAGCTAAAATGGAGCTGTTTTCATAAGTAAACGACGTTGGTATAATTTTGCACTCAGTCCCGCGGGAACCGGGTTAGAGAGACCGAGTGGATATCGACCGGGACTCCGCCCTGTTCCCGTCCGCTTTTCTCCGCTTTCTTCTCGTTCCTCGGGGCCAGACATGGGAGGGGGTTATCCTGTTTTTAAAAACACCTCTCATCCTAAAGATTACGATGAAACGTCCTCGACCTCCGCCTCGCGTAATATACATTTTTTGCCACCGTTTCCTGTGTATTTTTCCCATTTTCTTTGTTGTTCACAAGATCCAAAATGTTATACATCCCTATCTTCGTCATGATTGTTCGGTAATGCTTTGACATTGCACTCTTATTGTTCAATTTAGAGAAGTAAATGATTCATTTATGCAATAATGAAAAACAAATATTACGTAATAAATGGTTCGTAAAATTATATTTACAGCCCTGTATATGTCTTAATGCTTCTTGTTAAACTAATTTATTGTATTATTAATGGAACATTTTTGTTACTACAGTAAATTCAAATGATTTTTTATAATATTTGCTGGTATTTATAACACGCAAAGTAATTATTTTAATTCCGGAACCATTTCATTTCTGCCATCGTAATATCTATATTCTATTTTTAACCTCTGACATATTTCAGATCAAGTTATGTCGCAATTACATGAAACTTTGCAATTAAATATTATGTTGGTGTGTTATTAAAGTAATATGTTAAAAGAATAGCATTAAAATAACATTTTAAAATATATAAGTGAACAATTGAACAGCTCGCAACAATGTTCGCAAAGATGAATAAAATATATGACGTTGGATGATACATTGTTCGCATTTAAAACAGTTACACTCTTATTCTTTGCAGCGTAATCGGATTATTGTACATATATCAAACGGTATTTATGTATGGACATAAATATATTATTTACTTACATTATATTAAAAAAATGTAACTAAACTTTTGATGAATTAGTTGTAATGGAACAAATTTTTAATACATAATATTTATGCTTGCTTTTAAATATTCGCACCAGTTTTCGAAAAATTCACTTTATACTAAACAGATTCCATTTAAACAAATGGAAGTCAGTTCATTACATTAAAATGTTCACTCACCGTGAATGGAGTGAACTATTTTTAGAACAAGCTGCGTGGTTTACTTTTCGTGTATTTTTTATTTTCACACATTCGAAACATTTCTATCGATTCTCTAGTAGAATAATTTTTTCGTGCAATTATTTTGCTTTCAATATAACATATTTAATTTGCTGTAAGCTTACTGCGTTTTCATCACATCCAATATTGTTTGGAAATTTAATTTTTCGCTGTATAGATTAATGAGAAGGAGCCGTGTTTTGTATAAAAAAAGTGAAACAGAATTATGCAATGAAAAGTAATCTGCATAATATTTATGTACTTAATTTATTATTCTATTAATGGATATAAATGTTTTGTTGTTCATTGAAATTTGTCATATAGATTTCATTAATAAATATAATTTTGTATTAAATTAAACGTTTTTTTTTTAATTTATAATTTTGTTACTTTTTATAACAATTTCCACATAGAAATGTGCTTACAAATTTACATACACTGAATATAAATTGCACAACATTGTATACTGAATTTAACTTCATTCATGTGTATTTTAAAATGAGAGATTATTCATTTTGAAGTTAATTTCATACCGTTAATTTTAGAAATAAATCTTTTACATCGTTTCATTATATGTGTATTAGTTTTAAACCAATTAAATTATTTTTAACGAATGTGTTAAAAGCTATTTTTAACTTATTGAACGATATCGATTTTCAGTAGTAATGTACTTGATTAACTTACTTTATTAGTTTTACGAATAAGCCAAATAAATATTATTTGATTACATTTGCAATCATTTTAATACGATGTACATAAAAATATTTGATTTATTCATTACCGGAATTTATATTCTATAAAATTGAAAAAAATGTAACTTAATTAAGAAATATTTGAATCACTAGCGTAATTTTATTACGTAATCACATTTCACTTCAGCAGTGTAATTCCTACCATTATTTCAAATAATTGTTACAATTTAAGATTTTGTTTATTTAATTAAATAATTTTATAAATTAAGTTCTTTATATTTTTCAATTGAAATCCGAGGTAAATAACAATGAAAAAAATTTATTGTATAAGATTGAATTAAATACAGAAATCTAATACGTCCCATTTCTACAACTTCTGTTGATAATATTTAAAATAATTTAATTTCTAACAAATTTTGTTAATCATCACGAGTTTGCAATTAAATGAAAACAAAAATTTGCTATGTATAATTGTCAATTATAATTGTTATGTAAGGTGATATAAAGTTATAGTGATATAATTTTGAGATATGTTAGCAAACTAAATGGCAAATAAACTATATAATGCAACGAAAGAAATATAGCAAATACATACTCTATTTTATACGCATCTTATAGTATTAAATTGAAATTAAACTAATAAAATAGACCACAAAAATATGTAATTCAGTGCAAATTTGATGATATTTTGTGTTGTTTTAAATTAATGTGTGTAAATTTGTAATTCAGTGTATATAAAATTACATGATATATATAAAAATACATCATATAAAATGTTATTTGCAATCAGATTACAATTTATATAGAACGTAATAATAGTAGTAATAACGGTCAATGGAAAGATATACTATATTTTAAATTATTATATAAAGATGTATTAAACAGCGTCTAATAATATTTATTAATAATATTAATATCTTCAAAATGTTATATATAATTATACTTAAATTTTAATGAATACAATTTTGTATTTTATACTAAAAATTTAAATAATGATTTCAATGTATAAAATTTTATTTATTATACATTGTGTATTGTGTATACTATTACGTATATATAACATAATTAGTATTTGCTGTTTTAAAGTTGTTCTGCTTTCAATAAAATTATGTTCTCCTAAAGACTAATCCTTTACGGATTAAACAAATCCCTTCATTAGTCAATAAATTCGTTAGGACATTCGAATGCAGTATGGTGGATTTCATATTTTTAACAATTTTATCATAATAATTATTATTAATTAAACATAAAACGAATGTTTTGAAAGCATAAAATCGTAAGTTATATTGCAATTGCTACTTAAGTCAATTGCTTTCCTAAATATTGTTTAATATAATTTGTGTATAGGAATTTAATTTATTATTTTATGATGTAAAATTAATTATGATAAAGTAATTTTTAAATGTCAGTGTTTTATATTGTTATTATTAATTTCTAAAATGAATGCAGGCGTTCAATAAGGAAGGCTTAAAATAATTTAGTTAGATTTTTACTCTAATAATATAATTAATAAAATTATTTATGTAACGTTTATGATTCATCTTAGTTTGAACTGGATCACAATGTTACACTCAAAAAAATAGTTACCAATATCAACTATTAAAATTGTTAATTATCGATACAATCAGATTTTTTCAGTAATAGAAACTTCATTTCTGATTATAACAATGGTAATTCTAGATTATCACGAAATTTAACTATAATACTTTCTTATGATCTCATAATTCTTCTTATAATCTTAAACCTTTTTATTTCCAAAACTTTACCTGCACTGAGATTTAACGATATTGGAATGTTCAATATTTTAAATTCAAACCATCCATCTTTTCAGATTTCTAGGAAAGAAATCAAATATTTTTTAATTAATTAGATTAATTAATCAAATTTATTATAGAAAGTTATATATATATCGAAATATTATAAAAAATTAAATCATTTAAAATATTACAGGAAATATATATTTACAAGTTCACAGTCACAAAAATGAATTATTGTTGTTAAAGCAATTTCAAATTAAATTTGATTTAAATAACAATAAGTTGATTTGTTTTCACAAAAATAAAATAGTTCAACACTCTAACAGAGCTACATTTGATGCATAACTCTATTAAATATAAAGTGTAAATTTACATTATTTATTTAGTTCTTTCCTCAAAGAAATAATTGAACTTTTGACAGAATACTTTTCACATAAAAGTAATTCAATTTTAAAAATATTTCTGAATTTCATCGAAATTTTTTAGCTGATATTTACAATCTTCCCTAAGATCGTTTAACCTCGTTGTTGCAAACTGAAATCGGAATAATAAAACCATCAAATTCACAGCAAATTTAATCGAAAAGTCTGAAAATAAAAGTCAAAGAGAAAAAGGGTGTGCGACAAGGATTGAAAGATATTGAATCGAAAGGATAGCTGGCGCGTTGTGTGCGGCGGACGCCCAAGTCGGACGTAGTGCTGATCGATAACGTAACCTATTAACCCAGTGGTTGGGCGCGCACGCGCATATCCGCACGTAGGCGTCACGATTCTCGTCGGTGACGTCACGGGACTCGTCGCAACATCGACTGAAAGATCCCAGAAACGTTCCAGGACCGTTTTCCTGCTGGCCTGCATCGGGCAACCCAGGTGCGCGCATCCCAGCTCCAGCGCCCACCACATCACGCCGATCGATCCGCGGCCCCTTTTACGCCGAACTTTATGGCGTATCAAGCGAAAGTACAGCCACCAAAACACGCTTGTTCGCTTACGCGTTTGTTTGCTTTGCCCCCGATCCAGTTCCGCTTCTCCACATCTAGCTACCATTGAGATCGTTTAAGTATTTAACCGATATAGTAAGTATCGCGAAAGTATTTGCGAAAATTGCTACTGCGTTTGGACAGGCACAAGCATCGATGAACATCGGTGAAAGTATTAGCGATGTCCGGAAAATGAAACGAATGATGATTACTTACGAGTAGTAAGTTTATAAACAGCAATCATGAATGGAACGGAATATGATGGATGCTTTGTAGGATTGTAATACTATGCGGTTCGAAGGATCGTTCAAACATTTTGAACTGAAATATTAGAATGCATTTTTAATAATATAGCGGGAAATGTTTTGAAAAGTAACATTTTTAATGGCCCTTTAAAATGTTATGTGAAATGTGTGAAATTCATTTTGAAAAAATATGCATATTACAAAGTTCATCATATACTCAGATACATCAACGGATTGTGTTGTTTAGTTCCGTTCAGTATAATTTCACTTGAAGAATAAAATTTATATTAAATTCAATTAAAAATATGTGTCCCTTTCTTTACATTCTTTAAAAATTTCAAATAATGTATTCAATAATAATACAAATTGTTAGTTTCTTTAATAAAATAGATTTGCTTTCTTTACGCTCAAACAAATTATGTAAAAAAGATATAAAATTATAATTATATTTAAATTAATTGTAAACATCTAAAAGGAAACATCTCGTTAGAGAACTAAAAAATAGGACGGCATTATAAAATATTAAGATATAAGTTAAATTAACAATTTAACAGAGACAAAATAATGAAATTATTGATTATGTATGAATTTACTTACCAGAATAATAACAACGTTTGATTAAATATTGATAATAATCTAAAAGAAAATTAATTAATAAAAAAGGTAACACAGAATTATGAAAACAATTTTCATTAATTATTTTAAGAGAAAATATTTTTAACAAATTTCAATTTATTTATTTTTTATTATATTAAAATATGGTCTAATATAATTCATATATTTATTAATTCAAAATTTATATTATTGCTTTAAGCTCTAAATCTATAAAGTCTAACAAATCTAAATTTAGAGAAATAAAATAGTTATATATAGTACATTTCCTGCTTATATAGATTCCTAATGAGTTGCGATGTTATAATAAGTACTCTTATTTAACATTAATAATGTAAACATTATTAAATACGTTTTACGTTTTAATATTATTGTCCTGGATTATTATTATTGGCACGTAATTTTAAAAATATAATTACTGCATTTCATTTAGCACTAAATACTAATAGTGATAAATAATTATATCAACTGAAACAGCTAAAATACCCAGTATTTATAGTTTTTATTTTTATTGTATTAGCAAAATATTTATAATATTCGTGGTTTCATTAACATAATGCATAGACCAATACTGGTCATGAACTGGCAATTGTATTAGTATCCCAGATATATTATATTACAGAGTTGGTATTTCATGTTGTAGGAATTTTTTGTAAATAACACCCATAAATTACACAAATTTATGCTGTTTAATATAAAAATATTACGGCAAGCCACATTAAAATTCAAAAGTTTATCTACCGAGTTCTTGTAAAATCTTACTTACTGAGCGCATATTTTTTATTATATTACAACTTAACTTTATTTTACACTTCCTAGAAATAATAAAATCTGGCAAATAATATTATAAAAATATTTAAAAGGTCAAATATTTTATATTTTAAATTAAGCAATTGCAATGACGTTAATAATAGACATTTGTCTTTTACAATTTCATTTTCGTTACTAAATCAATATTTTACTTATTTATTCAATTTTGTACTATTTAATATACAGTTATAATTCAAAATTTTAATTGTTTCGTTATGAACTAAGATGATGTGTATATATATATCATCATATATATATCATATATATCATATATATACATCATATATATACATCATATACACATCATCATGTGAAATATATATTAGGTATAATTAAACAATGATAAAATGAACAGCTTCTGCTTTTTTATTTATTTCTTTTGTTTAAACCTGTGATAAATATAATTTAAAATTAAATAATTAAAATAATAATATATTTAAGTATAATAGATTTTCACTTATATATATATATATTATTTTTTTTACCTTCAGTCCTTTAATCTGTTTTGTGTCAAGTCAAAACCAGTTTTGTTGTAAGAGGTTTAAAGTATTTATTATTAGTAATGGTGTCACTAATTAACGCCAGTCTTGACAGGTCAATTTTAAAAAGTTAACAATAATGCTAACAAAGTAGTTGTTATTCTATATTGAGTTTTCATTACATTTCCTATATGACAAAGTGGTTTTTATGCAGTACTGAATCATTTGTATATTATAGCAAGTACTTTTTATCAGTTAATGAATCTCACAAGTAAATATTAAATACATATATACTATAAAAATTAGATGCATGATTTGTAAATATTGATTATAAATCTAAGTTAACAGCGGACTTTGCATTAAAAATTGCAAACGATTATATAATTTTAGATATGCATAATGACACAAATAATACAAAATTATGTATAAACATATGTTTTAAAAAAAATCTTATAACATGTATTAAAGTTATGATTACAAATTCATTGTTCCAAAGTTAATATTGTTTTAATTATAGTATTATATGTACATCTTTTTTATTCGTATTACTTTGTATAATTATACGTATGCATGTATATTTGCAAATGACAAATTTATATAACTTACGAATTTTTATAACAACGTCATATGATTTCATCAAATAAATCAATAATATTTCTCATTATTTATTATTCAATATATTACATATTATTAAATATATGTAATATGTTAACAGCACATTATTATAAAATATATATTTTATAAAACAAATCTTAAAATACGACGTTAAAAGAATTGAATTATGAGTTAAATTTCATGTAATAATATATTTTCATTTATATGATATATTTCATTTAAATTATCTCACCTTATTAGAAAATATTTATTAAATATGCTAAATATTTAAAAAATGTGTCAAAATTATCTCTACATCGCCTATTAATAAAAATTTTGTTTCTTGAGAGATTAAATTTCTTATGATTTTTGAGTGAAAAATTTTGATAAATCAAATAAGATGCTGTAATGGCATCTTAAAGTTTAATAAAATTTAAAAAACAGTGTTATTCGTCGCTTCTTTTTTTTTTTTTTTTTTTTTTTTTTTTTTACACAAAATCAAATTTTTCGTTAAACTATAATATTTTGATACAGCTATATATGAGAAAATTCAGAAAAACTCAGGTAATAAATTTATCACTAACAATTTTAGATATATCTATTGTTCCCCCCAATTTGGTGCTGCTAAAACACTAAATACAGCACATTCACATTATAAAAACAAACGTCAAAATGACAATAAAATACATAAAAAACCTACCGCCCTCCCTCTACATCTCCAC
>JABFOX010001688.1:0-12531 GCA_022817665.1 Axea sp. ZL-2020
AATAAATATTAATTTAACGAATGTCTAATATATTTTAAATACAAGTTTATGAAAGAATATTGGAATTATATTGAAAATAAATATACTGTTAATGCTTCGGTGATATACGGAAAAATATATATTAAATCTTAATTGTTAATTATTTTCAATAAAGGTAAAGAAATATTTATTAATAACAGATCAGTTGCGCATAAATATGTTTCATATTTCTTTGAATTTTATGTTCGTAATCTGCCATAAATATTATATATTAAATTCAAAATAACTAAAGTACAAAAGTAACATATGTATAATTAATGACACGTATGTTTATATAACATATATGTACGTCGAATAGTGGATTGAATTATACACGTGCATTAAACGTGTACGTTCATACGTTATTTATAATTTATATGTGTTGTCATACATGTAATTCATGAATTACGTATACTATATGCGTGGCCATATAATTATTAATATACATATAATTTGATATATATGCATGTAATATATCGTACGTAACATTTCAATTACATTTCATAGATACTTAAAATAATCATAATGAAACATTGCGCACTTTAAAATCCTCTCGAATCGGAATTCGCAAAAATTATTCGGATTAAAATTTCGTCCTTTTTTACGTTAAATATGTCTGACTAGTTCGTTCAAATGATTGACCCAAATACTTTATTGGGCGAAACGTATCGCCTTTTTCTTCAATCTTTTAATTGCTTCTTCTTTTTTTTTTTCACGTCTCGTTCTCGCAAAAGTACAATGCTAATGGAAGAAAAGAGGAACTTCTTGCGAAAAGATAAACGTTATGTAAAGTGCTTCAGGACTGAGAATGGAAAAAGGGGGTATTTTAATAGCAGTGACGTTTCGATGAAGGAACGCAGCTGCGATGCAAAGTTCGTTTGACAATACGCGCGATCAATCATAAGAGACGAAGATATACATTTTCGTACTGCAAATTGGTCCGGGAAATTGACCAAGCTACGACCACGCTTGGTACGAATTATTTTTGGCGTACGTGTTTTTTTAGAACCTCAGTAAGATCGTTTATCACTTTATAAATAACTGTAAAAAGTTACGTTGAGGATTCCTTCTAAAATCGATTTGAAATCGATCGAACAGCGATACAGATTTGCCAAGGGAAGGACATCAGCGCAAATCAAAAGACACGGGTGCAAACAAACAGCTGATTTTTGTGTTTTGCTTCTTCGGACGGGAATAACGAAAAACGGTCACACATCAACCTACTTCAATGATCCACTTCGATAAACGTACGTCGAAATTCTTTCAAAACGTACAAGTCAAAGAGTCGCGAGCTTTGTTTACGTGTCCGCTTAATACACTTGAATGACACGGCACAGATATCATTGTTCAAAGTGACCCATTAAACGCGACACAATGTCGTACCGTGGAATGCAAAATCATACCGAAATTTATCAAAAGAGCGAACAACCGGCAGGGAGTACCAGTTGAGTCCTCCCTTCTGCATTATTCCAGTTGACGGGGTTCCTGAAAACGAGCATTGTTCAAAGAACCAAACCTTGCTTTTTTTTATGAGTTGGTCCGTTGCAACTTCCACGCGAAAACCGGTTTAAGTTCTTTTTCATTGTGAATTCGCAAATAATTGTTGCACGATGATATTTCCTTGATAACGATAGAAATAGTCGTTTGGGTTCTCATTGTAACGAGAGGTAAATTTAAAGACTTACATTCAACTAATGTTGGTGCTTGAGAAATGAATTCGGCTTGTTTATCAGCACCTGTTCAATATTTGACTTCCAAATAAAATTAACGAAAGAAAATAAACAGTTCATAATCGAATCGATTGAATGGAGCACATGAAGACTAATGATGAACATCCAAATGTGCTATATTTACAAAATACGAAACAAAATAAGTATCGAATGACAAAACCAAACGGAGGACAAATCGGTAGAAATGATATTAAAAAATACGGACACGAGACACTGAAACAAAACAACTAAAATAGTACAGAACAAAACGAATCAAACCGGAAACAGCAGAGCTGTAAATCAAAACAAATGGAGGGCAATGGAATGATGCGGAGTGAGCAAAAATGAGATAAAATAAAACTAACAGAAGACAAAGAAAAATCTAAAACCAGCGCATTTTGAATGTAACACCACGTGCTAATTATTTCAAACAATCATTTCATTTCATTCTTAATTGAATCAAGTTTTTGATGACTTTTGATGTGGTGCGTGTTTTAATGTTAAAAGCAAACAGTTGGGAAACAATTTGTTGATCTGATTCTGTTCGCGTTGTTTTATTTAGAAATTATGTAGAACAATATCCTTCGAGAGACTAAATACATGTTCAGCGTAAGTAACTATGAGCAGTGATAAAATAGCGTAGATAAGGACGGTACGAGAGAAGAAGACAAAACGGACGAAATGTCGGTCGATCGATGTGATTAAGGGTGCATTTTAAAGAAGGATCTCTCGAGCCCCCCGAGTCGACGTAAGCCGCTTAACATACATCGCGTAGAATATTCGCCATCCCTGTCTCGCAACTGTGCACTTTTTCCGTGATCCGTCGAAAAGCGGCAAAATGTCCGGAAATGATTCAATCACCAATGACCTACATAATTGTGGTGTCAAAATCTTCTATTATCTCATCATGTAATGCAATTATCGGCAAAAAGTTTCTGGAAGAGATCGAAGAATCATGAATATTAATCATCGTTAGGGCGAAAGACCACGTGGTCTGCTTTTGCTTGAAGAGATTGATCTCAGGATGAAGAATAGGGAAAAAGCATATGGTATGTTAAGGTCGGAACGACTGGACGTTTACATCTCCTTCGAAATATTCAGGCTAAAGATATGAAATTTCGTTGATGAGGGTGGATAAAATTGTCTAAAGAAATAATTTTAATGCTTAAAAACTGGCGTAATTATCTGATGAGATTCTAGATATCCTGTGAAGAAATTAAGTTGTCAAAAGTATACCATTAAAAAACTTGGTCGAATTAGAAATGAGAATAAATTGGTGAATTTGCAAATTGATCGTAAATACTTGTTATAAATTCAACCAAGATCTGATGATCTGTTGTAAGTTCATAAATTCAGATGTGTTGAAATATAAATAGATCATGCTAAAGACCGCCAGATTTACGTTTAGAATGTCTCTGTACAATCAGTTTTAGAAATTGGTATAAAATGTCCAATATCCTTATTCCTATTTTCCCGCACTGAAATTTCTGAGGAACAAGTATTTCCCCTAAAGTAAAATTTAACTACTTCACAGGCAACTTCGCGTAGAACGCAACATCAAGCGGCCGCCGCCAATCGACAGAAGGTCCCCGCGCCGTCTGTTAGAAGACCGCACGAAGTTCTCCCCACCAGTCATCCTAAAATGTAAAGAGCGTCGTTGACACGTTGGGGAACAGGTTCGAATTCGGACGCAACAGGTCACGAAGTTACAGAAGACATCGCGGGAGCAGCGAAAAGTGCATCGGACCGTAGTTCGGTGGGGAAGAACAAGTGGCGAACAATAGTGTAGGGCTATCGATGTGCACGAGTATTCGTGATATCGCGTCGATAATTTCGCCTAGCAGGAAGGAATCGTTGTAGGGGAGAGCTGCGGTATCGCCATATCTAATCGTACCACCCAAGGCGGCGTATATTGAGAGCCCCATTTACGTACATCCTCCTCTCCTGCCGAGGTCTATCCGACCGGATCGTGTCGGACCACGTACACGCATTTGTGCGCGGTACCAAAGTACGTATGACCCTTTGTACGACCGCATCGCTACTCGCAATCGCGACGGCCGTTCGAACATACGTTTCCGACACAAGCCAATCTTAATTTCGTTTCCGTGCGTTGCGCAGATCTCTCGTCCGCCGGAAGTGGTCCATGCGAACAACGTGAAAGGAGCAGCAACCAGCGGCCTCTCTGGGAAACGATTGCAGAGATGGACGTCTCGACCGAGCTGTGAGTATTGGCCACTCATTGTTCCGATTGGTATGATGGGAATGGGGCTATCCCACCTCGGTTATTTATTCGATGTACGAGAACGGATAACGATCCCTAAGGGAGGGGGGAGGATAAAGGTAGGTGCATCCGGTAGGATGGAATTGATGGGATCCTACGTACGAATTGTCGATTGGACAGACAGACGTTGGGATAGACATGCCGGGAAAACTAGATTGTGGATAAATAGCTATAGACGGTAGTGGTCTAGCTTTCGAGACATAATGATTGCCTGATTAGCTCTATCTGCTGGGTCGTTGGGTGTTGACTGATACAGCTGAGTGGGTCATATGGTTTTTTCGTACTGTTTCATATATTTGCCATTAAAAAATCACGGTTCGCTTGAAATTTCAACGAATATGGTTTATACAATTGGTACCTAGAATTAGTACAATTCAGCCTAACGAACAGTGCTGCTTTCAAACACTGAATTGTTTAACTTACGCTATATTGACGGTACGATTATTAAAAGTCGGGAAAATAGATATCAGCAGTGATTAGGTAATCATTTCTGTCAAAATGAATTCAAAGTGATATTATTTTATTGGGAAGAGTAAATGTGTGTTATTATTTATATTATCGCTCAATCGTTTTCATCATTACTTATATTGTTATTTCTTGACACTAACAAATTTTGAAATTAAAATAAATGTGGATCAATACGAAGAAAAGTAATTAAATGACAAAACGAACAAAAATGGAAATCCAAATCTGCAAGTCGATAATGTGGTAATCTCGAATACAAGAGTGACAAAAAAATGACTTGTTCAATTTCAAAGAGAAATCTTATCCCATCTTTTACAATAAAAATAGAGTAACAGTCGAACAATACAATTCAAAAATTAGGTTAACGGTTACATTTAAGCATCAGGAATTTAAATAAAGGACACTGAGTTGAAAATTTTATTGTTCTACTTTTCTTTTCAAATGTTCTCTTTAAAAAAATAATAATTGCTTCAACAGAAATATCATTCTCCTACATAACAATCGCATAACGAGTACAAAATTTTATATTAAGTCTGATACTGTAATTAATTACTTAGTTACTAAACTTTAATCTAAAAACAAAATGTAAATTTAGTTTATCCGAATGCAAATGCAAACATATTACGTTTTCAATTCCGAGGGTTATAAATCAAAGATTCAACAAGTTCCGCACTTCATTTGTCGCAGTATTACATTGGGACCTAAATATACTCATAAAACAAAAGAAAACAAAATAAACAAAAATACTGCTGAACAACTCATTAAATCGCGTCGTTAATAATACCTCGGACAAGAGGT
Organism: Axea sp. ZL-2020; assembly: GCA_022817665.1. NCBI lineage: Eukaryota > Metazoa > Arthropoda > Insecta > Hymenoptera > Scelionidae > Axea > Axea sp. ZL-2020. The sequence continues at coordinate 5,272 of JABFOX010001688.1, forward strand.
AATTGCATTCTTCGTCTACGAAATTAATCGAATATTCAGTACTGTTCGCAGCTTGAGTTTGACGCATTCTTCATTTATTTTCCAATAACTCCAGCTTTGTTGTGAATCCTCGATAATATGATTAATGCTTAACCTACTTATAAATTATGCATGTTTTCATGCAAACTCAACGAAAATTGAATCGCTCTGCGTGGGTAAAAGAGCAACGTTAATGTCATTAAAAATATTATCAATCTCATAAGATCGTACAGCGATTCAGAGCAAACATGTTCAGCTGAGATACTTAAAACTAGGGGTTTGAAAAAAAAAAACATTCTTTTGAAAACGAAACTAAGAATAAAAAACATACAAAGTTAAGATATGCAGAATTAAGGATGTAGAATCAAAATCATCCTTTTAAAGTTTAAGTGTCGTCACCGTGACTTTGTCTTGCATATTTTTGTAAAATTTGCACATTACGGAAATTCGTACGAGACACCATGAGAATTCCAGGCCGATTCGTCGACAATTTTGCACCGAATTGGGGATGATTTTGTGACGAAAGTGGCAAAGTTTTGCAAAGTTTCTGTCGGAACCACGAGTGTTTGTAATTGAAGAACTTTTCTCATAAGAGACACCTAAGTGGCACAATTAGCGTTCATACAGTGCAACACAATGCATTGTTAAGGCCTCAAAAGCTGAACCATTGAGCAATCAGCCATTTCAATAAATCAATAGCATTGCAATAAACAGATACGCGGCGCATCAATTGCGTTACATTTTAACGTTGGACTACTGTTTGCCATTGTTCGTTCCGTTATTTCGTTCATTGAACGTTAAACCAATCCGTTTAGGAGAACTGAAAAGGAATTCAAGTTTGCATGAGCAATTTTTCGGCCAAGCTCCAACTACTGGGTTCACGTTGCGTTCATTATCGTACCGTGTAATAAGTTTAATTAATACGCACAGTTCGGCAACTGGATAGAGTTTCGCTAACCGAGATAACGCTGCCATTGCTCGAGAGCGGCTTATTGGACCAATTACCATAGAATGAAATATTAATTAATCAATCGAAGTGATTGCCTTTTTGCATCGAGTGCATTCTCATGTGCCACAAGTGTTCGAAAGCGCCAATCAATTCACTCGTGACATGGTTCGTGCTGGTTTTAACTGGTTTTGCTTTTGTTTTCCTCCAATGGAACCAGCTCTGAAAGACGTCGCGCGTTAAAATTATATTTCAACGCACGTTATAAACTTGAACCTCGTAGCGACAAATTTGGCTGCTCTGCCAGATTAATGATTATTTTGCGAAACGCGTTGGAAATCGCAATAGATTCCGTGCAAATTTTTGCGGGTGTACCACTGTGTCGGGAACACGACTTCCTCGGGAAAATGCACGTTTTGGCACGAATGTGCGCGGTGATGATTATTTTCTCAATAATCTGGAATCGAGTGTGATTTATTCGCCCTTTTCTTTTGGCAATGTTAATGACGGTGCGTAGGCGTGCAGAGTGCGAAAGAGACACGTGCAAACATAAAATAAACTCTCACTCGTGTTAATATTCGCCTACGCGTAATACTATCTATTTGCCTTTGCTCTGCGAATAGTACGCATCTTATTACGCGAGCTGATGCCGTTGACACTTACTTGGTAAATACTCATATTGTCTCACGCGGTGGTAAATAAACAGAGCAGTGGTCCGGTAATGGTTCGGAAATTGCGCACCAAGTGGAAGAAGAAACGGTTCATGGGGAAAGAAAGATGCTAGGGAGTGTGCCATGGAATCAACTTTTAGATCGTATCATGTTGCTAAAATTAACTACATTTTATGCTTATTAATACAATCATGAGACACATGAGCGAGACAAAGATGGACTGTAATGCGGAATAAATGGTGGCCAATAAATGCGAGGAACAAAATTTATTTAAATTGAGCTCAAGACAAAACGGATTGCTGATTGAAAGTATAAATAAAATAAATACGCATGCCGTGTAATTTTGTAAGAACAAATACGATCAGCCGGTATTTGGTTTGTTTTTATGCAAATAAATATTGCAACTCAATATTATTTATATATTTTGATGGCAACGAATATCATTACGCGATGTTTTATTTAGGTTTTCAATTAGAATTTCACTTTTTTTTTATCACTTTAATAAAATTAAAAGAACTTGATGAGTTGTAACTGTTATTCAGTATTCGGAAATGAAAGAAACGATTTCAGTGTTTCTATTTACATTGCACGGAAATATGTTATTTGATCTCGCTTAGATCTATCTTATAATTACAAAACCTTATTATTTATACGATTTTTTATTAATTAAATATACGATTATTTATTAATAGAAAGACAAATACGTTTAACAATAACAAATGTAATTAATAAATGTTTTTTATGCAAATTGGTTTAATTTGAAATTTATTATAATGAAAATGCTTTGCAACGTTAAAATAAAGAATCGCATGATGTATAATATAGACATTCATATTTTTCACTTATATAAGAAAATTAAAATTTATTCTGTTATGATTTAATAAGTAATCGAAATTTTAATTTACGATCTAAAAACAAACCTGATAGGTCGTACATTTGCTAGGTTTCATATAATTAATTTTAACAGTGATATACGGCATAAATTGTATCAAATTATTTTACTATATTAAATAATCGTTAACATTATATTTACTCCATAATTGATTTATTATTATCATTTTTAAATATATAAAATTCTTTTATAAGTATCTCTAATATATATTTCATATGAATTGATGTATGATTTTACGATTAATGTATTCATTTTCGCTTTATTATATATGTATTTAAAAAGTAAATATGTAATATAAAAAGTTCATATTAAGCATAAGCAATGTCTATAGTCTTGTAAATTATGCGAGATTTTGGTGGGTGGTCTGAAATTAGATCTTATTTTAGAACTAATGTTGGTTCTTATAATTTAATTGTTTGTAATTTGGATGAAGAAATAAATAATAAAGGTATGATGTATAAACGTAACAAATTAGAACTGATATTCGATTAAGCATTAAATTTAAAATATATAATATACAATTTTATATCAGATATGACATTAGGCTTGATTTAAGATTTAATATTACATCTGGTATAGAATATAAAAACAGATTGTGTAGTTCATATAAAAATATTTATCTTTCATTCTTAATTAGGTTTTCCAAGTCAAAAATGGTAAACGAAACTGTATTTTTTAAACATAATAAAATACGTACTTTTATATATACTAAAATTCCAACATTTTTATAAAATTATATATTTTTTAACTTGGGTTACATTTATTCGTATAATACCTAGTGTAAATTATATTCATTTATATATTTTTTAAAATTAATTTATAAAATAAATATATAAGAAAATGTGGAATTATGAAATATGATTTAATATGAAAATACTAATTTGCGGTAATAAAAATACCAACACATAAAATTTACAAGTACAGGTCATTTTGATATCTTTTTTTTTTCTTATCGAAAACATATTTCATAAGAAGAATTAATTTTTATTTTCATAGTTTAAATTATATACTAGTTAAACGTTGTATTCTACTAGTCTATTGCAAAATATATATTTGCAAATTTTACGTATTTATTGCAAAGTAATGAATAATATAGTTCATACATGGTACTTCAACATTTACACAAAATCGCACGTAACAACATTTAATTATAAAGGAATTTCTTAATTTCAGAAGATCCAATCATGTATGGATTTAAAAATATTCAGGAGTTGTCCTTAAATTATGTAATGCTGCAATGGGGGGGGGTATGTACCTTAGTAAAAGGGTGGAGAGAAGGAAGTTAAGCATTACGAAATTTTTAGTTTTAGGTGAAAAATATTTTTTAAATATTATGTCGTGAAAAAATGTATATCATTTATTAAAATCACATACAGATAGAAGTATATAATAAAAATTAATATATTTTGGATAAAAAGAAATTAAACCGACATTTGAAACTATTTTTTAAATATGTACACATTTTTTGTAAATAAAAATGTTTTAATTTTTTTTTCCATGAAATATAAAAAGTTATGTATAATATCTTTCAGTCTTATCTTTATGTGTAAATATTTTAAATCACTTAATTCTCATATAGTTAATTAAGTAAACTCAAATTTAAAACTTTTATTATAATTCCGCTATAGTAATATTATACTATATAAAATCGTATCAATATTATATTTAAAACAATAGTTTATCTTATTTTGTATACAAATATATTATATCATATAATGTTTATATTATATACAGAATATGTTTAATATATTATATACATAAAAATATATCTTTGAAGTAATAAGATAACGGTTCTGGGCATGATTATGCGTCCAGTGGCAAGGGCTTGTGGTTTTTCAGTTGGTAAAAGTTCAACACATCGTAGGGAATTGTGGAATTCTTACAGCATCCATGAGCATTTTTCCTCGTATCTCTATAAAAATAAAAAAGAAATGTAATATACATGGACCATAAGTACAGCATATACTCTGCCGGTCAAAAGTTTTTGGACACTAAACATTTTATAAGTAAACGAAGAAATAATGAAAACAACCAGCAAAATTAGTTTTAACAAATTTGATTTATATCATAAATATGATTTTACACAGCTTATATTTGAATACATCTTAGACTAATAAATTTACCACGAAAAAAATCTTATAATCCTAAATTATTTTTTCATCAAAAAATCCACGCTTTACAGCATTTTTTTCTTCACAATTTCGGGTATTCTCCTAATAAACTTTTCACACACACACTGGGCTCCACACTAGATAGCACATACAGTGATACTGGTTCATGGTACAGTGCTCAGTGAGGTTCTGTGATGATGTAGTCCACAGTATATTTCAAGTACATTACGCAACACCAAATGTCCAAAAAATTTAGACCGACAGTTGATGTGTCATATTTACATCATATATGCCATGTACCATTATTTAAAGCACATTATATACAATACGAATAAATATACATGGACCATATATTTATGTGTATCAAATATTTTATGCTTTATATCAATGCAAAAAGGACGCTACTATATATGTATGTACATGAATTCATTGAAATAATGCACAAACATAGAATTAATTTGAAATAAATTCCACACATTCACCAGAATAGTTCGCAAATACGAATGAGAGTGTTTACTTTTTACACTGGACATTCTTGCATTTAATACAGTTAAATTAAACTGTAAATTATATTTGGTTCCATTTTTCTGCATTTATTATTTCCAAGATACGCATAATATGTGTATCAGTAATATACGTTGTATATATGGACCACGTACGAATCATGTACTAATTGTCTTTCATTATCGATACGTTGACTCGCGAAGAACAGCACCACATAGTCTAAGCAATTTCGATTTTACATGTGAACAACCTTGACGCTGTGTCAAATATGCGGTCTTATTTTGACTGGCATATCGAAAGAAACGGCAAGGCCATCAATGATATTTTTCAGCGGGAGTACGTTGCTCTTCCAGTTGCCTAATTGCCGACTCTCAGATTCCGATTCTGACTCACCATTTCATGCACGAAATAAGAAATAATTGGGTTTATCTCGTTCAAGTCTTATTGATTCAACTTCTCGTGTTTACTCAGCACATTCATTTTGATTTATATTCCGATGTGAAGACTGGTATCGTCACGCTCGACTAGGTAGCATTTCAGTGTTTCGTTTGTTTTATCTAATTACAAATATTGTAATACGTGGTTCTTAAATTGGCTTTAATTATGTAATTACATGTTCCATTATATAACGAAATCGTTGCAAATGCATTTCTATACAGTCAAATTTACGTGCAGTAAAATTCATCGAATTGTTTTGTATAATAATGGAACAATATTTTAATAGTTTTCTTTAATAAAACAAACGCTGCAAACATATTTTTCAGAATTGATGTACGCGCAATGCAAATAACTGTGTAATTTGTTTTAATTAAAATTTTTATCGAAAGAGAACACATGTTCATACGCACATGATCAAATTAGTTATAACTTTAATTTGTAGAATTATTTGATAAACTGCTTTCGTAACCCATGCATGGTCTCATAAATGAACAATTTCAATAGTGCTGTTGTTAAATTAACATTTTTGAACATTTTATACAAATTAAACTTATAGTTTATTTAAACTAGATTTAATATCGAATAAGAAGACGTATTGCATCGATAATCAGTATAGTAAATTTATTGAAATATTGCTTGAACATTTCAAAGTGTTACTATCTGGGGTGTTTAAATAAATCCTAATGATTTTGTTATCCCCGTATGTTTAATTTTGTAACATGAAGTTTTGTATCATTGTTGTTTTCCGAGTATCTAGATTTATGATACGGGCATGCTTTATACTGTGTTTTGACTATTGTTTTAACAGAAAATACTGTAACATTTTTTCATGCAAAGTCCTTAGTCTTTTTTCAGTTTAATCACTGAAATATGGAATGCAGAATTTAAATAAGACGCGTAATTATGATTTGATTTTTTAATTGTCTTTTATTAAACATAAAAAAGCTGTTAACCTTGGACTATTACTGATGGAATTTTGTTAACCTTTGGTTAAAAATGTATAATGAATTATTGATCATTTTTTGATCACTTACATAAATCTTTGCAAATATTTCACAACATTCGGATTTATATTTTACTGTACCATACGTATCTCGATTACAATCATTAAAATTTAAAATATACCTTTTATAGACGTTTTCTGGACACGTATTCTAGTTACATTTCGTTAGGAGTATTACGATGCAAATTTAAGTTTTTTAATTTTTCACCCAACGGTACATTTTCTGAATCGAACAGCTGTTTGTACGAACAAAATTGCACGAACTGAAATTGCACGAAGCGAGCTTTGTACGTCTAAAGTATTTGCGTAACGTTATTGTGTCTTTATGTGTCTTGTGTCAAGTGTCAAAAATGTCTTTCCAAATTTATAATCCAATACAATTTCGAGTTTAAAACTGATTTAACATCAGAATTAACGCAACCATATAGCTCAATTGCACATTTGTTTTTAACACGCTCGTTCTAATTAAAACTAAGCTTTATTTATTAAATTAATTAAAATAATATGATATGATTTGTTTTGTTTTAAACGAGTTGCACGCTCTTTTAACTCATTTTTTTTTTTTTTTTTTTCGATTAAAATTATCAACACCCATTAAAATCTCAATCTATTTTTTGCATCACTATTAAAACACAGTTGCAGCCCAAACTGCATCATACAATTAAACCTTTTGAATC
>JABFOX010001689.1:0-12530 GCA_022817665.1 Axea sp. ZL-2020
GGAAAAAAAAAAAAAAAAAAAAAAAAAAAATAAAAAAAAGGAATCGCAAGGAAGTGAACTCACAGGTGTCAACGACGTAAATGGTTGTTGACTATGTAGGATGAAAAGAAGAAGACTCCTTTTATCATGTTTTCGAATGAAATTTCGAATGTCCACGTGAAAAAGATTTGTGTATCAATCAAGGTTTGTAATGATCCGATATAAATTTGTTATTCGCCTTGCAAGTGAATATTTAATTGCAAATTGGTGGAACTGAAGCGAATAATTTGTAACGTCTCGTATCAAATTTTGGAGAATTTCTATTACACTTTGACAAACTTCGTTTTGGTCTAGGGAAAACACGAAATGGACCAATATTGAGACGTTGCTTTTAAATGTGCATTTTGAAATGAATATTTAACAAGTGATACTTTTTTCGCACTGACCAACTTTGCAGTTGCCCTTATAATATAATAACGATTCGTATTTTACTTGACTGAATACTTGTTATTCAATCGCAAATAATAAGATTGAGAATGAAAACAAAAATATTAGTCTCTCATAATTATTTGATTGTATTACTTTTGGGTAAGATTTTTTTACCAATTATTTCTTTTCCGCGCGTTCTCCCACTCCTTTATACCAAGAACCATAAACTTCAACGCCAAAATAAAATTGAAATGATGTTCTAAATTAAAAGAACATTCAAATGAAAAGATCTTCTAAGAATGGTTTATTTCCCGCACTTCTGATTCACTTCCGGTTTGCTCTGCGTAGGTATAGCCCATGGTTATATCTGGGACGAAGCAAAAAGAATGAAATAAAAAAGAATCATAGTGCGTTCCAGTAACCAGTTTCTGTCCTATCCTAATGACAGAAATGTGCAGATGACGTGTGTTATGGCGAATAAAATCATGTTGGACTCTCGCTTTTGCGAAAGTGTTATCTTTAGCAACGGAAGTCGGTTGTGCTTTGCATGCGGTCGAGATGTTATGGTGCACGCCCGCCAGACAGCATTGTGCAGCCACACTTGATTTTTTTTTTACTCCAATCCTCGTGTTTTTCTCTGTGTCTTTAAGCGAACACGCCCCGTGACGAAACACTATCGCCTATTTTTTTCTTATACCAATTTGGCCGATTACTTATGATGGAAAGATGATCAATAATTTTTTGATTGAATTAAATTATTGAATTAATAAAGATAACAGATAATTAATGCATTAAAAATCCAACGGGCGTGTTAAATGTGAACTGCAATAATCCCCTTTCAAATTACAAACGTTTCAAAATGCAATTACGATTACATAATTATAATCAATCGCCTGAAACAGTGATTAATTTGAAATACTCGCGCAACTAAAATTAGCGCACGTTTTTTTACTCCCTCAAAAGTCACCACTGTAGATTTTACGATCCGACTTTGTTTCTAAAACAAACGATTCAACCAAAACAATTTTCGAGTAAAAGTTGCACCCACGAGCATCGATCAAAATCCGAGCACCTGTTCCAAAAACAAAAGCGTGGGAAGTAGGTACGAATTGGAGTATTTTTGTAGACTCGCCCCCACACGGACCCGACCTAGACAATTTGGGAATAAAATTCGATCCGTGACGTCGCTAAATCCCGCTCCATTAAAGACGATCCTCCGACGACGAGCGACGAAATAAAGACGGCCTTGATCAGCCCACTGACTCGATTCTCACGGATGCGTTTACGCCAATTCCTCTTCCGCCTTCCTTCTCTTGTGTCATGTACATTTATACCCGTTCCGTCTCGTTTATTGTGATTCCCCTCTTTTTCCGTTTCTTTCCGAAACACGCTCATCTTTACGATTTCACGCTCTTGACGCGATTCAATCCCTCAGCGATAAAAAGGTTCGTTGGAAAAAACATTCAACGTTTATTATAAATAATTGAAATAACAGCAAAGTAATCAAAGCAAAAGTTTAAAAAATTAGATTAATTTAGTACACATTTCCAACTCACGGACTCTTCTTTTCACACGCGATGTCTTCAGAAACGCTCGTTTCCAGCGTTAGCCAAACCGACAACACTTTTCTGCTTTCTTCGCGCAGTGCGTCGCGCCTAACAAAGTGTTTTTCTAGCAACCGCTCTTACTGGGAATTTTCCCACATTCCAATGAGCTCGGGATAAAATATATGGTGGTACTTTAATGTGGCAATTAAATATGCTCATCGCGTCATGCGCAAGCCCTTTCGGGACATTGAACGCGCATCAAACGTGCCAAAGAGATCAGTGACACTTGTACAAATGCCACTGTGCATCGTCCATTTAAATCGTTCACGGGGCTCGCTCTTGCTCGCGTAATGTAATTAGAATCTTTTCATTATCCTTGACTGATTTGATCCATTCAACGGGCATTCTTTCAATGTCTTATCTCTTTATCAATTTCGCTTCCAGACCATTCACTCGTTTCAAACGACGCGAAGCGGCGAATCACCTGTGGAAGAACCGAACAGTCAAACAATCTAACACACTAATACCGCACAGACACATCGTCCTAAAAACATTAGTGAAAGTTCATCATGCCTCGTCCAAAAACATTTTTCTTTTTACACGACCGATTGATAATGCGATGTATTACAAACGTAAAGCATTTACGGCACGAAATACGATTTTATTTCGGCATCTACATTTTGAGAATAATCATGTTTAACTGGCTTTCTTATTTTTTCAATACGATTGCTCACAAGAAGACGAATACCCAAATTGGCAACCGCCGCGCAAACATTCCAACGATGTTATACTCAATTACAAAACGTCATTATACTTGAATTGAACAATACATTTTTCATGCTGAAAAATAGAATTTGCGAAAAGTTTTACATTTAAATGTATCGGCGATGGTTATAAAAAATGAGCTTTTGTTCGTTCGATTAAAATGATGGATCAAAACTGATTCGAGGTTGCGACAAAGAGAGGAGTTTTGTAATTTCCAATGTGTATCATGATTTCGACCGGCTGCTCGACCGAGGACTCGACTGAACGGTGACGCAAAGGCCGAAAGAGAGAGAAAAAGCGGCGAATGGGAGGAGGACCCGAAAATCGCGGGCCCCGTTCGCTCGCGCCGTTCCGCTTTCTTGGTCCTGTTGCTAAGGAAAAGTTTAGAGTAAACAACGTTACGTCATCATCTTGGCAGAGCCCAGCCTCTCCCACCGTACCCGTCCACGAAAGTGCGCGCAAGAAGGTCACCCGTCGCTCATTCATCTGACCGCTGTTTTACATTTTTCTATCCCGCTTATTGTCCACGTAATTCGTCATTAGCTCTCTGTTCGACATCGTACGTGATTTCCTGCCAACTCGAGCAATTCACCGACATTTTGCAGATAAAATCAAAACCCAACCATTTCCACAGTCCAAAAATTCAAATCAAAATCAACCACCGCCCATAATCCCCCGAAATGAATCGAATTGTTTTAGGATCCGCTTTACGACGCAGTTTCTACTTTTGCAACACCACCTGTCAATTCAACGCCTCGCTTGTTTTTTGCGCGCGTCTCGAAATCGCGACGACTTTCTATTCGTTCCGTTCGGCCGTTCGTTTGTGTTTGTTTCGAGCCACAAATTGAAAATATATTTGTATTTTGGTCTGTTATATGAAACTGAAAATCATAGTTTTATAATTTATTATTTTAAATGTAAAAAAGTATTTTGTTAAGGCAGAAGATGAATTTAAATAACTGGAGGGTTTGGGGAAAAAACAAGCAATTGGTTATAAAAAATGTATATAAGACAAGGTATTTTATTTCGACCTCTTTAAGTTGATTCTTCAGTTCTGCTTCCATTTCGAAAACGCCAGTAGTCTGAAGTGCAAATGCGACTGGAGTATCGCCTTAATTACATCAACATAATTACTTGCTTTCTAAGTATCATTTTTACCTTGTGTCTTTCTTAGTAAAAATAAGACAATAATGGGTTAAAAGTGAAGCACTTAAGTTTTTTTAATAGAAGCAAAAAACGAAATGTTTTTGTATTTAGTGAATGAAAAAATGGGTAACAGTACACATCCAATTAACAATGGTTAAGTTTTTATGTGTGTATTAATTAGATGCTTAAAATGTACGATTATGGTACGATTCATATTGCTTTAAAAGCAATTATGAGTATGCTACGCGCGTGTCCTTCAGTTAAAATATTAATTTCACAGTTCACAAATAAATTTAAAAGACATTTTAAACTTGATTTAAATTTAAAATATTTGACTAAATATAAAAAATCTCGGTTTGTTAAGGAGCTAACACGGCTCTTGATTATTATACTTGTTTGTACACGTTAGTATCATATATTTACTTTTATTTAAGAATATTTATAAAATTACGCGTTTCATTACAATATAAAAGTAATTAATTAACACAAAAGTATCATCAGACAATAATAAAATAGGATTTTATTTTGATGACGCATGATATATAAAATTAAATTTAATCTCATTTCAAACGGTTTCATTGACAAAAACCGATTAGATACAATTGGTATATGATCGAGTGTGATTTATACATGATTAAATACGATCATGCCTTGGATCGGATGGGAAATAATCTCACGAAAATATGACAAAATATGTTAAAATATTATCACTTGTGATTAGTTTTTATATCAGTTTCGATCAAAATATAAATTAGCAAACTCAGAATGCTCAATTATAATAATTGAAAGAATCGTTCAGTTTGTATCAAATTTAATGAATTTATGATTAAATGGATTAAAACAGAATTTCACATTATACTTACATTTATAATTCCTTTCGAGATTAATAACAGAACAAAATACTTTTCGCTTTATTTTAGTAAAAATTATATTTCACGTTAATATCAAAGTGCAGAATAATTGTGTCACAATAAATACTTTCGATCGTAATACAATATATTTTGTTAATAAAATTTAATTGCGGCAATTGTGCAATTTGAAACGAAATATTTTTGTACAAAGATTTAGGGCTATAAGGATTAAGCGAAATTATTATTTCATTATTATTACGAAAAAGCAAACACGAAACCGCACCAGCATCTCAAAACAGTATCGGGTGTCGCAACTTATTAATGTCTGATTCCGCTGTGAAACTGATAAGGGGAGCTCAGAATGAGCTTAATAAAAAGGAGAGATTCCTCAAAATCGCAGATGTGTCATATCGACCACTTAGCGGGCCGAAAACAGCAGTGCCCATTGGTCTATACAATTTCGATAGGAGGAAGGAAACACTGGAATGCATTTTTGTTTCCAAATGATATTCGTGTAATTAACATTGACATTTCTTCTTTGACGTTGTTAAGGTGAATAATTCCCAGCTGGGTGGACAAATATGCACGCGAATAATCAATTTTTATACATTATATTTTAAATGACGTTAAACAAAATATTTATAGGAGTCATTTCCAAAAGTGGATCGTAATATTTCTCGATTGCTCCAATGAAGAAGATGGAAAACCATGAATAAAAGCGTGTATTCTTAATTTATAGAATTTGATACGTCATTAACTATACAATTTGAAACAAAATAGTGATTCTAAGTCAAAATTGCGTATATTTCAAAGACGATTAACTGTATCTCAAATAATTTTTTTGCATTTCATTCGTGTTTCAATTTTTATTTTAATATAATTAAAACTATTCATAAGTTTATGCAAAATCGATATATATGAGCTGCGTTTGGTGCTTTGTTTTTATGATAGCATCTGAACGTGCCAAGTAAATGCTTGACAAAATAAATTTTATTTCATTAATTAAACTCGTTACGTAGCTTTATGTAAGAAGTATTGAAAAAATCCATCCAATTGATTTACCATGATAATTTGCCAAATACTTAATTAAATTTATTAGAAACTGCGGGTTTTAATTGTGTCGTTATTTTTGTTTCTTTATTTTATATTCTTTAAAGAAATAATCATGTTGACAATTAATTTTAATTCGAAGCTCACAAATTTATTTTGTTACAGTCTTATGTAACAAGTGACCCACTCGATTACGGCATTCAAAATTTCAACACAGCGCCGCGTCAAAAATTTCAAGCAATTTGTTGAGTAGAAAGTTTTCGAGTTCAAAGACAGTTCTTAAGGACATTCAGTGTGTAAAAAAGTTTATTTTATTAATGTTGGTAAATATTTACTTTCAGTTCAGTAAATTAAACTATTTTTTAAACAAAAGTGATGTGATGTGATTTAAACAAAATCATTCTTATTGATAAATTCATAAACGTTGAAATACCAACGTATAAATTATTTCTATAAGTTCATTACCGTGACTTATTTACAATTCAGCTGGTGTAAATGAAGAATAGAAAAATAGCGTTAGGTATTCCTTTCGTTGCTGCTGATATTGCGTCACGAATGATACGGTGCACTGACTTCCTAGTTGACGTGTTGCGGTGCATTCGTATAACGTCGGAATTCAGTCTTGAATTGAATCACTGCACACAGACTTATAACAGCAACACAAAGCAAAATGTTAAATAATTCTGTAATATTATTTTAGTAATTGTATTCAAAATAATTTTATTTAAATGGAAACGGATAAATTATTTTAGGTTTTTTTTTTCGAACTGAGTTTTACTTGTTAAAGTACAATGGATATCGTAAGTTTTAAATAAATGTCAATTTCTGTAATTTCAATTTTAATAATAACTAAGAAATTAAAAGAACAAATAAAACTAAATTAAATCTAAACAAAATAAACTACGATCTACGACATAAAATATTACGTTTTCATTTACAATACTGAGATAATTTATTGTTAAGAATAAGAAAAAAAAGAAGAAAAGAAACGATAGTTGATCAAAGTCAAGGTTGAAGAAATAATGAATTAATTTGTATATTTATTCATTAAAATAAGTGAAATAATTGTAAATGAATGATGATTTTTGTAAAATAATTCATATAATTTATTACCGATATAGAACGTGAAGATAATTGGCAGGATATGTGGTCAAAATAAAGATTAAAGAAATAAATGGAAGTAACTTTCGCATTTTTATTCGAAAACATTTTCAGATTCAATTGCATTTTTCCAGCAAGGTGTACATGACACCTCTTAGCAGAAAACTGATTTTATTCCTTATCGAAATTGCAAGTAAAAAACTGCAACATGGTAGTCGGTCAAAGTCAAGATTAAAGTAATGAACAGTGTTACTTTTATGATTCTACACTTTGCAATCATTAAATATAAATGCGACGAAAATTTATTAATATAATTGTAATAATTCTTCATCGATGCGTACATTACTGAAGTATTATACAGTGATATAATAAAATAAGTGTAATTCAGTTGCAAATGAATGTGCAAAATTTATGTAGACAACGCACGATTGGTTAGATAGTAACTGAAAACGAAATAAAGTAATAACGCATTTTGTTCAGCAATATAAATCTTAACGAAGTTTCATTCGGCTGTTGCGATTGGCAAATGATACGTGCAGCCAATAAGGAAGAAAAACGCACATACTCTTGTAGAAAGTACATTGAATAATTTCAACATAGTTTGGAAAATATAGGTAAGCTAATTTGACGCTGATAGGTGCTTTTCTCGGAGCGTCGCGAAACGATGAGTTTATTGAATGCTCGCTAGTGTATGCAAGGTATGATGCATTATGTAATTTAGCTCGTTGTACTATTATGTCATTGTTGAAGTTAACGTGCTTAGGGTTACGTGTAATGCTCGCGTCATTACGTGACAAAGTGTGAATTTGACTGTCTCGAATTATGTGACATCTTAGTTGTTGTTACACCAACATCGAATTATAACGTAATTCAAGAAATTTTGTAAAATGACTCTTAGACGCAATCATTAATTAAGTTCGAAAATTTATGATTACAGTTATTAACTTCGTATTTGTGTTAATCGAAGAGTTTCAATTCTTAATTGCGACTCGTGTCGGTTTTCCATGATTTTTTGTCAGAATTTGTACGTTGCCAAATGCGATTTTTATGTTACGTGAACTTTATCTGTAATGCGGTGTGATATTTTTGTGTCGCATACATCGATCCAGGATACCAAAGTCCAATTTTTTCTACACCTTGCTAATTTATAGACTATTTTGGTGCAAGTAAAGTACAATGCTGAACGGAGAACGAACCGGTTGAAACGTCAGTGGTTCGAAATTAAAATTTAATGCTTTCGAAAGAAATACTTCCTTCATAGATAACGCTTCGATTTTATTAAACAGCTATTTTTTCAATTGCGCATTTAATTAAGATGCAATTTTTTATGACTTGCCATCATTTCTAGGTTTGTGATTTACATCAAAAACGCGACAAAAAGTAATTGTATGTATATAATTTTAAAAATAGAACTAATAAAAATTAAGAATAAATAAAAATATGAATGCTAACAAAAAATAAAAAGACAGTTTGTTAAAAAAACTCGCGTTTTAAACATGTATTTTATAGAAATGATAGTCATTTTTAACTCGAGAGGATGGCGCAGTTATTTTACGCTGCAGTATTTCATACTGTAGAATGTGAGACAATAATTGAACTACGTTTAATAGAAAATTATGAATTAAAAAAATTGCTTTCATTATTCTAAAGAATCCTTTTAATAATTTATCAATTTTTTATTTTTTAATAAGAACAAATTTTCCATTCTAATACCACAAAGGGAAAAGTACAATGTTCTTCTTTAGCGAGAAAAGTTAATTATCTTCCACTTTACATTTTCAGTTGTAGAATATTACATTTCAAGTTTCGTATAAAGTTAGTAATGTGTAATTGAAATTTGATGAATTCTGTTTTACTTGGTTTAGTACTGTATTAAATTACATTGATAAGTATTGTAAGTATTTAAACACGCCATGATGTACTAACTATAGCGAACTTGTATCGAAGCAAGAGAATGAAATAAGTTGATAACTTCTGAGTTTCTAGTCAAATAAATTAAATGAATTTATAAAGACTACAAAGAATTTTATATAAAGATTTTTTAATTTATATTAAAATTTATTATTTATTTTTATGAGAGATATAGATGTTTTGAATTGTTCACAAGTTGATGATTTATAATCACAATAATTAGGACCAAAAAAATATTTTTTTAATTAATTATTAATAAGTTGATAATTAACAAGTGAATATTATTTAATTTGTGAATATAAACTGATCACGAATTAATCAATTAATGACCACCTTTTAATGATCAAGTGATTAATTTGGGACTCATTTTTATGATTATAAAATAATTAATTCTTATTAACAAGTCTGTTTTTTATATGATAATCATCACCATGATTTTTTCTCGAGTAATATTTATTTTTATTTTTAATATTAAATACAGAAATCTATTTTCCACACTTCTATTACTTATATTCTATTACATTTATTATAATATATGGTTTTACAAAACTCCTCTGTCAAATGTTTATTATATAAACACAGTTTGCAAAGACAGCAAATATTATAAACCAGACTTAAAAAATATTCACATTTTTTATCAATCTTTCATTTTTATTAAAAGGGGAAAGAATGAATTTTTATTATATTTTTAAAATAATTTATTAAAAAGAAAATTAAATTTT
This sequence comes from Axea sp. ZL-2020, assembly GCA_022817665.1. Classification (NCBI taxonomy): domain Eukaryota; kingdom Metazoa; phylum Arthropoda; class Insecta; order Hymenoptera; family Scelionidae; genus Axea; species Axea sp. ZL-2020. Next base: position 9,502 of record JABFOX010001689.1, read on the forward strand.
CTCAGTAAATTTACGTTTCATTCTATTTCGTTCTAAAGTAAATACGATTTTTTATTTAAAATTTTCCCTTTTAAAAAATATGTTCAATTAGCCTTTCATTTGAAATAAGCAAATTTATCTTTCTCTTAGAATATTTTTACTTACATTTCATTTGACACAAAAGTTAAAAAACTATATTATGTAAAACTGAATTTCCAACAGTTATAGCTACTTGTTAATTGAAACGATTAACAGTCAACTGAAATGATTGCAAAGATAATTCAAATAAGTGATAAATTCATTTCAAATAACTGAATTCTCAATTTAAATAACTATTAATATTCGGTTATTTCCCTTTTTACCAAATTTTCTTTTCAGTGAAAAAAGGCAAAGAGTTGTGATTAAAATAACTGACTTTTATTTTATTTAGTTCGTTCCTGTTTTCCATTTTATGTGAATAATGAATAATATAGAGAAAGCAGAAAAAACTGCAAGGTTCAAAGTAAAAAATTAAAGCTAACAAATTGATACAATTTTATCACACTAAACCACTTGCATGGTTTTCTGTATCTTTGTTTACCTGCACGTAACTTGCTCGACGACAACAAATTTTTCAGAATGATAATTTTCTATATGTAGCAAAATTTTTTATTAATATTCAAAGTATTAATGTATTATTTTCTTCACAATTTATAATCAATTCCATTTAACATTTCAGTATTCTAGCTAAATATTCTTTGTATATAATTAATTTTATATATACATTTCAGATTCAAAATAGTATAATTTTTTAATTTCCTTACACAATCATTAAATATTATTTTTGTCTAAAACATAAATAATTTTCCTGTATAATATGTTATGTATAATTATATAAATATATCATAAGTAGATTTATGTAGAATATTATTATTCTTTATTGATTGTTAAACAATTTTTAATTGATGTTTATATTGTATTACATATGTTTACAGCAAATGCTTAATGTTTGAAATGTAGGTTTTTAAATGTTCAGTATGTGTCAATTTGCTGTACCAGTGATACAAATTTCCGTATACATACACAAATTTTATATATGATATAAGTTGAAAACATTAGAGGACCAAAGATTCTTGATATTTGTAGAGAATATTTTAAAATTACAGAAAAAACGTGTCACTTTTGCAATTACTTGTTTATAAAGTTGGCGCATGTTAAAGATTGTTATGTTTAATAATAAATATCCTATATTAAAGTATTAATAATGTTGCTGTACGAAATATTATTTAAGCTTATTTATAATATATAATAATAATGCCAAAATCTTAATCACGCATATCAGAAAAGCAATTTAGACAAACAAAACGTTTGTTCTATTAATACATTATTCATCCAACCGCATTTTGCAGCTTATGCATTGGCTCCATCAGCATGCCATCTTAGACCGTATTTACGTTAGCTAACTAGTCCGAAAGTGCACTTTTGTAAGTAGCGTTATCAAAATTGCACTAATTGTACAATTCGACATAGTATCTTACTTTTGAGTTGTAAATAAAACAGTAAAATATTGGCTTGTAAACTTATTTATTTCTTTGCATAAATAATAAAAAATGCAAGTGTATTCAACAAATTGAAGTTTTACATAGATGTGTAATAAAACCGAATTATTTAATGTATACTTCTCTCAATTCACGAATAGTATAAAGAAGCCGTATTTCGTTTCACAAGAATTTTTTCTTACCGATAATAAATAAGTTTACGTAAAATTTGGATCAACTTTTTTGTAACGTTGGAAATTAATAATTAATTCGATTGAACTTTGATTTGCAAATCACCTCTATTTTTATCTTGCAATATTTTATTGCATAGAAACTCATCGAATTGCAAACTATATCGAAATTCACATCGAAGTCGTTTAAATGAAAGTTTAAATAAAATATCGGCAGTATTTTCACCCTGAATTTAAAATATATAAATAAGCGAAATACAAACAACGACCCGTTATTTTTATGAGACGATGACCTATTAATTAATAGCGATTAAACCGTCATGCTTTTATGAATTTGTGGTATGAAATTTGATTATAAAAACAACATTCACTTTATTGCACACATAAATGATGTACAATTGATAAAATTCGGTTTCTTATTTATAAATGATAAAAATTCAAATCAATCAGCTTGATTGCAATATTTAATATGAGTGGAATGTTGCATTTAAATAAAGTTTGTAAAAAACCATGATGAAAAATCCGGTGAGATGAGAAACATTAAATGAAGCTGCATGCAGGAAACGGTGCAGCATTGCCGTGGGGAAGGACGCCAAAACTGGGCCACAATCGCGATTTTAGTGTTCATTTTTGTGCGTACCCATCTCGATGCACGAATAACGACAAGGTCTTCGTTACTCTCGCTTTCGAAATAATAATTATTTAATACTTGATCAGTAAAATGTGTGCCGCTTTTGGCGCCATTTTCTTTTTACTTTTATTTCATTGTCGACAGTTGCAATAAAATTAAGAGAGTTGCTTCAAAAAAAACCAGCCTTTTACTTTTTTTTTTATTAAATTTCGTATTTTGTTTTAATAATTATGTATAGATTAAGGTGCATTTTATTAGCTCAATTAAATTATGTTGAATATAAATTTCCTGGTAAATATAAACGTATTTAAAATTTAGAAGAAATGAATGCAAGTCATAGTTGATCAAAAGAAGCTGTAAACTTTTATGGATATTAATAGAGGTAATTAAAAAAGTTTGAACATGTTTGAATCATTTGTAAAAAAAATGAAAAAATGAAATTACATTTTTTTATGGAGAGTACGATTTTTGAAAAACTACTCAATATGCGTAAAAAACAAACCCAAGAAAATTGTGACGAAATCCACATTCATGAACTCATCATAGAACGAACGACGTACGAAGAAGTGCATAATGCGATAAAAAATTAAAAATAATAAAGCTCCAGGTATTGATCAATTAACGGGGGAACTATATAAATATGGCGGAGTTACAATGACAAGCAAAATTGAACAACTAATCGCGGCTATATGGGATAAAGGAACAATACCG